>QGMJ01000989.1:0-10418 GCA_007821545.1 Lachnellula subtilissima
GGGAGGAGGGGGTGGAGAGGGTTGTGCTTGGTGGGGCTGCCGTGGAGGTTATGCAGGGGAAGTTGGAGGTTTGAGTTTGAAGCTGTGGAAGAAAATAACAGGATGGAATGGTGGATAACTTCTGATGTTCAACTCATCGGATTCAAGGGAGTCCTTCTTTCAAAAGTATTTAGTAATTAGTGTTTTCAAAAGTATCTTCTTCTAATCCTTTCCCAACAAAAAACTGAGAGCAAGCGGACATTATCACCCATTTCAAGCACTCCAAACCTAGATTCCTAAGAAGAGATCTCGAGAAGTAACAATACACATCAGGATAATACTCAAGCCTCAAGAGTTGGTCATATGAGATATCCATGAATGTACACAGTATGCTTGCATACCTCTGAACAAGGCATATATATCGTGGCTCTAGCCTTAGACAATTATGACATGCTTCAAGGGTCCTCGCGATAAACCTCCCTACTGGTTCCACAGCATCTGCATTTGTTCCGATCTTGAAGTTCATGCAAAAGAAAATTGTTAGTGAGCTTTCTATTCTCTGGATTTTCCGCGAGCATAGCTAAAGTGATCTCCACCAATTTCATTCCCGTACTACGATCCATATACCATTTGTTCGTCTCTTCGTTGATCCTTTGACCAAGTAAGGTACCCCATTCGAACACTCGATCAAGACAGTCACGATAGGGGGAATTTTCCTGAAGGTCCTGAGACCGGGACTCGGAAAATTTGTCCAGATCGATCCCACCCAGAACTGTCAAAATTTCAATGAAGACACAGCCCAGAGAGAAAATATCAGCGCTCGACCATGGCTTCGCGGTTCCAGACTTCGGGGTGGGGGGATATTTTGGGGTGTGAAGGACTTCAGCATCCGTCTGGCTATGATCCAAAGTTAGAAACGATCTTGAGATCCCGAAATCCGCAATTTAAACTCGGTAACTGTGCGGCAGATAGTCTGGGTGTTTCTTGACGAGGATATTTGCAGGTTTGATATCTAAATGTTTAGTCTCGCAGGAGTGTATGTATTCTAGGGCCGCACTAAGACAGCCGAAAGACCCCCAGAGTGCCTTGACTGGTGCCTTAGTCGAAGTAGTATCTTCTGAAGTTATCGGCAGGACTTCGTCAAAGAACGCCCCAAGGTCATAATCTGCCACTGGATAAAGTAGCACCGAAAGCTTTTTGCCTTGAAGATAGCTTCCAACTAGCCGAATGATATGTGGATGTCTTAGCTTTTGCAAGTGCTCAACTTCCGCGAAAGCACCATGTAAAGAAAGTCTCCGGCCACATATGATGGTCTTTCGAGCCAGTAGAATCCTTCGACACTGAACCTTATCGACAACAGCCGTGAGACTCATACCGATGGGACCAAGGGTTTGCAAAGGCACTTCTTCACCTCGCTCATACTCCACATGTTGAACAACATCCATCTTCCCAGACCAATTGAGTTCTTCCTCTGGAGGCAAGATTAGACCTCGTGATTCGGCTTCTGCGTGGAAAGCGGATCCTCGCCGTATTGGGGGACTCGTGGATTGTGTTGTGGCAGCATTTGTCGGGAATACAACAGCTAGGGAAGTCTTGGCACTATAGTACGCAGTGGATGTTTTAATCGAACTTGGAGTGTTACTAATCCAAGGCGAAGAATAGGCGCTGTAATATGCTGGTGATGCATATGAAACATTTGGGGAAACTTTGTTGAAGTCGGATAGAGGCCCTCTTCCCACACTGTCTGTCATGCTTTGTTCCGTATTATCCACGTCTTTGTTTGGTGAACGGAAAGACGTTGAATTTTCTCCCCGCTGCTTAGTTGCTTTGTCTTGTCTTGCCATTATAAGTCTCTTCTTCAATTGCTGCTCCGAGAACCTAAACCTCACCGGAAAATTATGCTGATCCCAAGGCCTTTCCTGGTCTGAACGCCGGATGTTGAAATCTTCTAGGAACTCGGAGATAGTGCTAAGCTCGTGGGCTAGTTGCTTTGCGATCTTCATAGAATTTGCTTGAAGTTCTTCCTGGGTAATTGAAAGCGGAGGGGCAGCCTGGGCAGGAGAAGACGATAGCTCCGCACTCGATTTTACAAAAGAATCCATAATCCACTCCATAGGAATGTCCGAGTCACCACTCTTTGAATCCAGATCTGTAGCTAAAGAAGAGGGCGAGCCCGGCTCCGCATCCTCGTTCATCACGTCGTTCATCACTTCCTCCATGAGGCTGCAGATCAAACAGACGCCACCTCTCTAGTATTGAGGCAGATTCGGATAGTCAAGAACGTCAGTAAAAGTCTGGAGGCCGTTCCTGTAATTTGTCAAAGAGCGAGGCAAGAAGTTCAAAAACTGCGAGAATCTGAAGTTGCATGCACTGCATTAACCTGCATGCAGGCCACATCGTGAGACATGCCGGGAAACCTTAGACTTACCCTCGTCATGTTGTGTAACAAGCAAAGAAATAAAGTAGGACTTGTAGACGAGTATCAAGATCAAGGAATCCGATTTCAGAAAAAGGGTTGTCAGAGGTGTGAAGCATAGCGGGGGGGGGCTAGCGACTGATGACTAGACTCAAAGCGCTGTTCGTGGAAAGAGCGATGAGGTTACAGTAAGGCAGGCGCAACCGCCGCGTCGGGAAAATTAGGGTTCAATATGGAGCACTAAAGGTCAGTTCCAAATGCACCAGAGGAGGTTCGAGTTCCATCCTTGGTCTTCGCTTTTGAAGTTTGATCCTATAATGACTTTGTTCTCAGTTTTACGTCGGCGGGGGTGGTTGAAGGAACGTGATTTTTGCATTGCAAGGCACAGCTTCCCATGGGTCCTCAAGCATACTTGCAATCAGCCCTTTGGCGCTATGCAAGCGCCAGAGCCCTGCCATGAGGATGCTAGAAGACCCATAGGATGGCTGTCGCACTCCCCTGAAGGGCGAGGCAGGTAGTGGTTCTTTAAGTACAAAAAGAGGGATGATGGTAAGGAAAATGACTGTTCTCGTATGAAGTTGCAGACGGATGCAGCAGTCTTTTATCTAGTTTGTTACCGTTTCGCTGCTCAGTAACAAACTAAATAGGTGTCTGCGGCACAGTTCAACACCCACAAAACACAATACTCGTAACTATTGTAGTCCGTAACCGTTCCAGCATTTCAAAAAACCAAATGCGAGAACCTGAATTTGGTGGAAGACTTTCACCGTAAATATTCCAGAGAGATGGAAAGATTCCAAGAAAAAAATGATCGACGGTGATCCCGTGAATGAATGTTCCTGCCGACCATAAAAGTTATATTTCCAATTCCCAAGACCACAAGACACGAATGAGGGTAAAATAGATAATAACGCTGCAAAGAAATAATACCATAATAAAAAAACCTAAGACGCCCGCTCAGGGGCAGGTCGAATAGCCAGCGGACCATGTCTCTCAACGAATACAAAGCCGTCGGCCTCAGGCGTCCCTTCTGGGGTATTTAAACGCGACCATTCCGAATCTGTCGAACTTGTGTCCTGACCATATATCCTAATGACATCCGGCGCCTGAGTGTCGTATTGCCAATCGCCTGCGTTCAACATCTCCGCGTCCTCTACGCGGATGATTTCTGGAGACTCGTTTATACGCTGCTCTGGTGCGGGCCCATCTTCTTTCGTCAAGTCAATCACTACTGCAGGTTTAGTGTTATTTGAAGGTTGAGATTGCTGTACGCGCTGCAGCTCTTGAGCGTAGGCCCCGAGAGAATGATTGGGGCGACAAGCCGGGCAGGTCTTACAGCAGCATATCGGATTCGTACGTTGCCGAATGGAATTAGTAGTGTGGGCGGGAAGGGCTGACGTGAAAGAATTCTGATGGGCTGCTTGACCTTTTCCGGACGGAGTTTGATTGAAGTTACGATTAAAGGGAGATGATCCTATCTGCTGCGGGTGACCAAGTCCTTGGGAGTTCTTAACAGCGCCTTCTCTGGTCCCCTCCACGGAAGGAACAGAGTTAATTTCCTTGCCCTGCGATTTGGTCTGGGGCACCCGACTACTTAGCAGACGCTTTTTCCTTTGCTGTTCTAGCAGCATTAACTGAAGCTGGTAGTATTGGAGTGCAGGGGCTGGAAGAGCCTGCCTATGCGCCAGTGCCTCTGGGTCCGTCATTGGCTTGTAGCTACCAGAGTTTTGAGCTTGGACTGGATTGCTGCAGTATTGCGGCGCTGCCTCTTTGGTGGTAGTCTTGCCAGATGTTTCATCTAGTTTTGGCCTGAGATTCTTAAAGTCAGCGATACTTGATTCCGAATGATCTATAGTTGGAGGTATTTCGTCAACGTCTCGGATTTTGTGAGACATTGAAAAAACATCAAAACCCATTCGATCAAGATGATAAAAGACTCCTACAACTGCTTACCTGCTACATTGTTGTGGCTGCCCCATTAGGGCTACCATCGCCCTCTTCTTACCCCGCTGCTCGGAGCCATTTGCTGGTGGGAGTTGTCTTGCTACCATAAACTTCTTCCTTTCTTGGTCTAGGCGCATCAATTGCCTCTGATATTCCTGTAGATCTATTTCCTGGGTAGGCGGTTGCTCGGTTTGTACGACACCAGCAAGTCGCTTCCGGTCTTGTTCGTTGCGGAGATTCAACTTGATTTCAAAATCTTGCCGAGCCGCAGAGTCATTTGGGAACCGGTCAGCAGCTTGCTTTGCCAAGCCTTGTATCCGAAGTTGATGAGCCTGTTGCTGCTTCAGCAAGGCCTGTGCCCGAAGTTGTTCCTGGTAGGTTTTGATAACAGTAGGAGCCGCTTCCTTCTTGACATTTTCTTGCTTCTCCTGACTTCCCCATACCTGATCATATTTCTGCTTCACCATACAATCAAGCATGACCTGTTCCGCGTGGCTTAGCGCAGCATTCGGAGCAAGTCCAAGATGAGATTTAGCTTGTACTTCCCAATCAATCCATAATTGTGGCTCTTGAGCTTTCAGATCCCGACCTATCTGACACGATTCTTGTTCCCCTGGGTCGACACTTGGCATAGGGGGAACCGGATTGATGTTCTGCTGTCCTTGGCTCGGAGCTTGCCCAAAAGGCTTGTTCGCAAGAAACTCTTGTCTTGCTTTCAGAAATTGCTTCTTATTTTGCTGTTCGAGAAGCATCAGCTGCAGCTGATAGTCTTGTTGCTGGGGTGTAGGAGACATCTCCTGCTGTGGAAGGCCGCTCGTAACAGCCTCTTGTCTTGCCATCATAAGTCGCTTCTTATTCTGATTTTCGAGGAGCGTCACCTGCATCTGATAGTCTTGTATGTGACGTTTAGATACCTCCTGCTGCGGGAGGCCATCACATTGTCGTTGTTGGCGAATCGAACCCATCTCATAAAGATATGGTTGGAATGGAGGCACAGTGACTTGAAACTGTGACTCAAATGCCTCCTGTGGAGGGATATCTTCGCTTCGGGGGGTTTGAAGCTGATCGGGACTCGAAGACTTCGAATATACAGGTTCAATCTTGACTTTTGCCTCAGACAAGGCTGAATATTCAACATCAATCATGGAGTCATCGGAAGCCATAGCTGCGTAATTGTTACTGTGTTGGGATGGCGATTGACTTGGAATAGCTGACGTGAGATGTTCTTCGGTTGGTTGAAGATATAATATTCCAACGAGTCAAGTGATGTTGACAGCCTGATCATTGGTTAGTGAAAGATCCCCGATAAACTCAAAGGCAACACTTACAAATGAACTTGGATTTATTGAAGTGACTGTTGGATTCTATTGAAAACAGAGGGGGGGTGGGATATTTAAGGGTGGAGGGTGAGGGTGGAGATAGGACAAGGCCCGCTGTTAAGTTGTTCATGATACAGGGATACACAGATGCTAATGGCAGCAAAACCAACTCGGACTAGCGCTGCCGCCTCACCTGTGATATGCCTTTTTAGGATATGCGCAGTACGCTCGATTAGCACTGCGTGGTATACTTATCTGGGACATGCATGTTCACTTGTTCATCTGTTCAGCCACTTGCCGCCTCAGTGTTTCAATAGAATGAACAATTGGAAAAGGGAACAAAACAGACCTGTAGCTTTATTGGATATCTGAGCGCATAGACACGAATGGACTTCCCGAAAAGAAATCGTGCAGGGCGGCCAGAGTCTTAGCCCACGTGATCGAAAGACTGCCCTTTAAGAATTCAATGCCGTTTGCATTCCCTACCTGTGTCATGCAGTGCTTGTCTGACGTGAGAAGATACGTTTATTTTCTTTTTCGGCCAGCTTGGCGTAATCCCAGGACTTCCACGAGGCAGTGTGAACGATTATTTCTTAGAGAAACCTTGTCTCGATAATCTAACCCCAGTCGTACAACCAGAGCATTGTTGATTGAAGATGGACGAGATGAGGATATAAAAAAACTGATAAGGACGTCCAAAGGATTGTCGTCAGCGCCTCGCTTCGTAACGCACCGTTAGAACGCCGGCTTCCGCCCTCCGCCTTTACTCCACTTCGCCCCCCTGTTCGTAACCCCTGCCTTGCCCAAATGAACAACAACAAAACAGACGCGTCACAAGTTTTTCTCAACAGCAAAGCCCGCCGGCAAGAAATAATTATGGAAGTTTCATAATTTTGTATCATTCATCTGGTATAAGTACAAGCCATCCAGTAGTAGCCTCGCGTCCACCCAGCCCATCCCATTCATTCCCGTCTAGCAAGAGAATGTATGCCATTTTCATCCTGTACCAGAAAACAATGAAAACCCGGCCCATGGAGCTATCATCAAACAATAAAGCCAACTATCCCTAACAAAAATGACTACCATAAAACACAGAACGCGGCCCCCACACACACGTTATTTCCCAGCCCCAACGCCTTATAGACACCCTAAAAGAACCGAACCCGAGAACAAGCTCACGCCTTCTTAGGAGTTGCCTTCTTCTTTGGTGCCGCCTTCTTCGCCGCTGGTGCCGCCTTGGTTTTGGTAACACGCCCCGACTTGGTCTTGCCGATAACAGCTGGCTTCTCTACGACAGCAGGGGCCTATGGAACAATTAGATGCCATCATGTTTGCAATGGATGGAGAGAACTTACAGCCTTGGGAGCAGCGGCCTTCTTTGGTTTAGGAGCAGCCTTTGTCTTGGGGGCTGCCTTAGGCTTTGCAGCAGCCTTAGTAGGGGCTGCCTTCGGCTTCGCGACAGCCTTGGCCTTTGGGGCAGCGGGCTTTGCCTTGGTTGTGGTGGCCTTCTTCGCGGCGGGTTTCTTCTCAACCTTTGCCTTCTCGGTCTTGGGCTTAGCAGCGGCCTTGGGTTCCTTCTTCGCGAGCTTGGTTCCACCGGAGCTTCCTGTATGGATCGTTAGACACTGGACTCGGATTGAGGTGCGCGACACGTACCCTTTGGCTGGGCAAAGACGCCCTTGTCAACACCAGACTTCAATGCGCGGTTAAACTGAGAGTCGAACATGGCTCCGTCGGCCTTGATCTTGTTGTTGGCCTTGACATACTTCTTGAGGGCGATGCGGCTATTTCGGGTCAGTCAGATGGACTAGGTAAACAAACGACGCGTCGAATTGAAATTCGGACTCGGCGACGCGTGAATAGAGGAAGTCGTACCTTGAACCATTACGCTGGAAGATCAATGTCAGCAAGTAACTATGGTCTTATGGGGAGGTAAACATACATCCTTGAGATTGACGATAGCATCGGTGATCATGTCTGAATTAACGCGTCAGAAAATCCTCTTTCATAAAATTTAAAGCTGCCATCAGATGCAGAAGAGCTGCGCGACCAAGATGGAATGCGCGCAATTTGGACGCGACGTTGTGGTGAGGAGATGTGAAGCTCACCTTGGTAGCTGGCATGGTCGGAAGTGGTGGCCTTGGCCTTGGGTGCAGCGGCCTTAGGAGGCATGTTGAAGAATTGATTGAATGTATTGGGATGATAGAGATGATAAGATTGAATGCGAATTCGGATCCGAGAAGTTAAATTCGAAATTGAATGGTCGTGGTTGTCGAAAGTCGTTGGGTTGTTAGGTTGGGAGGGGAGGCGAAGGGAAGGAAATGCGCGACAGCTGCGGGGGGATGCTCTTATATGGCGGCAACAGCCATCGTCACTAGCGCAATCACTTGAGATAAAATTAAGCGAACAAGCTCAGAAAAGCGCAGGAAAAGCCAAAACTCAAACTCAAAAGAAATCGCTGATTGGCTGCACAATGGATGAAAGAAGATCACACGCACGCTCCCAACCCAACTCCCTCTCAAGGTCTCTCCCACACCCACACTCGACGATACCGATGGACGAAAATGCCAACGCATTCCTCTTATCTGTCTCCAACCGCCGGTTCCCCTCGCTCAGTTTGAGATCAAATTGATGTAAACAAACCCCCAATATCTTGCTTTCAGTGACTGCTATCAGAAAGTGTTTGAAAGTCGGAAGCAGTCGAGATGAAAAAAACGACCGGCATTGATATTGTCACTCTTTCAATCTCCCAACGTATTTTATTGCTTATTAATTATTAGTACCATCTATTCATCATGTAAATATTTGTTTCCAATGCGTATATTAAAAGATACTCGAATCGTTGGAGCTGCAAGTGCATAGAGAATGTTGCGTGTTTGCGACCGGTTTCTGAAGCCATCGCGAGTTTGGCAACGTCCACGATGAAAGTGCCATAACTCCCCACCACAACATTCTATCATCATAATTATACTTCCGAGAGTGTTTTTGACTGAAATACTTCAAGTTTGAATAGTTCAATTTGATAAAAGTCGTTTGCGTGGGCTTTGCTCGAGTTTCTCAAAAAAGTGGTGCGATTTGGGTTTTCGAATTGCGACCGAAGGCATCTTGCCGCACTCAGGATTCCTACCACGAAAAACAATCCAGAAGACAAATCGGTCTTATCATCACGCATCGTCCTTGAATCTGTTTCATCTCCAAGATATATAAAAGTACGTACGCATTGTTGCTTGAGAAACATGAAGGTCGGTTGCCTTCAAATTACCGCGTCAATTAGTCTACGAAGTCCAATGCAACGAGCCGGCGGCCCAGAGACCTCAAAGAAGACCTCAAAGTTGGCGTAGATCATTTATATCTATAGGACATCAAGCTTTCGATGATACTTCGCACTTTCAGGACTTCTCCAATCAGAAAGCGGGGCATCATATTCGACCGGTCGCACAGGCAGTAAGGTCTTGTGACACCAGGCGAATGCTTCGAGTTTCGATCGCACACCCCAACACAGAGTCATTTTGAATGCTACACCCTCTTTATAATCTAAAGACGGGTCCTGCTGGTATTCTCCTGCAATAGCCGGCCTTTTTTCTGTTGCTTGAGCTTGCCAGAGGAATACGGGTGGAGTCGGGCAACAAATCCACGGCGAGGCAGCGACCCAATGATCTAGGTAGAAGTGTACATACACATCAAACTAAGAACCCACAATATCTTTTCAAACCCCTTGAACCACTCTGCTATAGTTGCTATAGCAATTCAATAGTCCAGCTTCTGAAATTTTCATCTCAAGAAGATATCGTGCAATTTCCTACCAAGATCTGCAGCTCACGACATCACATCCACATCCCGACGCAAACGCGCAGCTCAGAGTCAGCACTCCATCTCAGCACCTCTGGCTCCCCTTTCTCAAAACAACCCTTATCATTATCATTATCATCGCATACGTCTTCCAACCCACTCTAAGCAACACGGAGATCTTACGATCAATGCCTGCCGGCATCCGAAACGCAAGTGCGACCGGGAGATTCCCCATACATGAGCCTAAATTCTCAACGTTGTTTAATGCACGCACAAGCGTATCCATATCTATCCACATACATGCGTAATGCGATGTATCGTTTCTGTTCCCTGAACGGCGCGCCTATCGCTATTGTACCTATATGAATGGAGTTTTTGGAAAGTGAAATGGGCATTTCGCGCTGCTGGTTGCTTCGTTACGTGCCGGTTTGATAGTGCGTGATAAACAGGTTTGTATTGGAGTTTCTCCAGTTTACATGTACTTCAAGGAGGTCACTAAACATGCAGAGTTATAAAGCCTTATGTCCTAGGACATTTCTATATTAGCATGCGAAACTCGGGGGGGTTGAAATTCCTGGCGAGTCATTTCTCGACAGGCATTCTGGACTGCAATGAAGCTCATATAAGCCTTTCGGTGGTTTTCCCCATCAGTTTTAAAGCAGCTTTATAATAAGAGACTTCAAAAGTTTGCAGTTGCTTGTATAGCATTCACTGGGTTTTGTGTTCCCTCACGGCTGGACATTGCTCGCATTGAGCCTAATCCTATACATCCTGCCTACCTTAGCCGTATAGGAGAGCGCTGACTATAACAGACATGACTTTCCTTTATGTCCAAAGTCCGTCTCACACGCATCTTCAGATATTAAAGGATCTAGCTGACTCCCTCGGCCATCTCTTCCTACTACATGCCAATCTCATCATTTTACTCACCCTAAGCTCAGAAAGCCCTTCATTCCTGCTTCGTCCCATCC
>QGMJ01000990.1:0-10400 GCA_007821545.1 Lachnellula subtilissima
CCTCGCCCGCGGACACGGATACGGACCGCAAGCGCGAGCGATCACACGTGGCAAGACGCTTGTATAGCGCCCGGTAGCGTGGCGTGAGTGTAAGAGTCTCGTCCGCGAGCACTTCCCGCGCGTGCAGGCCGTATGGCTCGTACGGGGCGATCATCTCGTGCTCGTGGAATGGGCGGCCCGCAAGGTGCGCGCGGAGGAGGTTGTTGAGCTGGGTCCACTTGTCGAGGATAGCTGTATGAGAGAATTTCACGGAGCTACGCCACATGTCCTTGTCGAATGCGTCTTGGCCGTTCGCGTTGGTGACCTCGCGCCGCTTAATGCGCATGCAGTCCTGGTTGATCTCGGACCACATCGTACGCCCGGTCGAATCGAGCATGACGCATCCGTCCTGGAGCTCGAGCCCGATCTGATGAAGGTAGTGCTGGATGGTGAAGAAGATGCGCACCGTCCACTCCACGGACGCCTCGACGGCCTGCACGCCGTGCACGAGCTCCTCCGGCACACACTTGTCCCCAAACGGCTTTGCGCGCGCAGTGAGGTAGCTGTCGTAGAAGACATCCTTGCCGACCGACGCTTCCATGAGGTGGTAGAACGGGTGCGTCGCAGGATTGATGCCCTTGTACGTGTGGTTCGGGTTCCGCCAGTCGAAGCGGACGTACGGCCCGCGCTTGTACTGGCCCGTCGGCAGTGCAACATTGTGGTTGGTGACCATGCCGAAGAACGAATGCTTATCCGTTCCCACGCAGAGCTCTTTGTACACGGTCTCGATCTGCGTAATCTCGATACCGTGCGCCCAGATGAGTCCATGCGCGTTCAGGCCTTCGTATGTATGACTGATTCCTGCGCGTTGGAGCATCTCAAGAAAGAGACGGGAGCCGGTTGCACGGATTGCGCTGAGACCTGCAATCTCCGCCGTCGCCTGCTTGCTGTGCGAATAGATGGTCGGCTTGAGGAAGACAAGGACGTGGTCGTCAAAGTAGCGGGTCAGGGGCGTCTCAACTTTGTAGATTTGCTTCGACTCGCCCTCGCGGACTAGACGAAGACGCAGCAGGGCATTTGCGTCGTGTATATCATCGTACTGATTAACGAGCGCATGTACGAGGCCCGGGTCGCGAAAGCATTGAGTGCGAACATCTTCGGGTGCGAAGATGGACGTCTCGCCGCACTCGATGGCGATGATCTCTTCCAGCCGCTGGGCGTAGTCCACGCCCGGGATCACCGCGCGGCGACTGGCCAAGGAAGCGACGTCGTCGGGAGTTAGTGTGCGCAAGGCAAGCTTGGAGAAGAGCGCGAGGACCTCAGGGCTGCAGGCGAGGGCAACGATATCAGAGACGGTTTCGTCGACGCCCTTCTTTCCGGTATCAACGACGGGCAGGCCGTAGAACGCGGCTAGTTCCTGATGACTTATTAGAGTCGTTCAACGGGAAAGCGGAATGAGGAGAACGTACAAGGAATCGCGCGCGGAAGTAGAAGAGGGATTTTTCGGACTCCCACTCGTCTGTACTTGGCCGTTTCGCGAGCCGCGCTTGAAGGACAGGGAGGTCGGCATCGAGGATAATTCGCACGATTCTGCGCTGAACTCCATCTTTGTCCGTGTACGATTCGGGGAGGGGAGCTCGGTCGTCGTCGGCAAGTTGCAGCGTGAGTTTGTCGAAGGTCCTAACGACGAGGCTATCTTCGAGTGTGGGGTCTTCATCGCCACGAGCATAGACGACCTCACCGGCCGCCCTGAGGGCGGGGACGAGAGTAGATTTCCCAGTGGCGTCGTTGCCGTGGAGAACGATAGTATAGGCCGACTTAGACATGGGGGGCGATGATAGGGTGGGGGAGACTTGACTGTGCTATAATAGGAGAACTTGAAAGAGAACTAAGCCCGCTCGCGGTGTACGAAATAAGCCGCACACTAACACCAAAAATCCTCGGTTTCAGAACCGCATAACATAACACAACCTTTATAAAAGATTCCAAATCTTGGTATCCGACAAGAAGAAGTACTCCTCTGTCTGGTACTCAAATCTTGTATTTATAATTGGTTGTTATGGCTGTAGCTTAGAGGCGTATTATTCTGGTGTGCGGCGTATTACGTGCAGCGCGAGGCCCGGCGGCACGAATTCGGGGACGACGAGGTTCTCATGCGAACCTAACTACAGAATCTTTCGTGCATACAGGGATATCTACTCGGAGTTCTTCCTGTAACAAGGGTTTTGCCGTTATATAGACATATAATAGCGCAGCGCGAATTCTGCACCAGAATACGTTAATATACATTTTTAGCGTGACTTAACGGTAAAGCTATAGGGTGTTAGCATAAGGACTTTAAATCAAGGATAGATAGGGGTAGAATATAGGTAGAGTAGGGTTTTACTAGCTAGATTCCTCCAAGCTCTAATAGCTTTTTAAACAGACACTAGAGGCTCTGCGAGCTTGTCGAGGTAGCTGATAGAGCGGATAGAACCCAGATTGCAGATGTTACAAGCTGCCATCAACCACTTGCTGCCAGAACATAAGGTCCACAGATGTGTAAGAGGTCGTCCAAGATACGTTCAGCACCTGACCGCTCTCGTACGCCACGCTGTCGGAGACTCGGAGAGCTCATATGAGGATGACCCGGACAAAGGTGCTAGGTTGAGAAAGGCATTCGTTTGCGCTGCAGCAGCTGCTTATGAAGTCAGCATGCAGATAAAGCGACGAAAGCTAAGCATCTCGAACTCCTGTTAGGGCAGCGTACGGTAAGAGCTCCTGGCGGTGGCAGCAGCACCTTCTCAGCAGAGCAGCCCAATCAAATAGCGCCAGAGGGTTTGCGAATCCGAGCCCAGGATGTTCGTGATTCGGGTGCGTAGACCAAACCCAAGTAATGATGAGAGGGCAAGGAATGGCTCTGATCTAGGGCCCTACTCTGATCATGTCGTTTGGCTGGCTCCTTTCGGACGATTGGCTGCGTACAAAATAAATTGTTGCAGAAGCAAAGGATAGACCTTATTCAATGCTGTAATAGGTTAAGAAACAAGGCAGGTCAATAATGTAGGGTAGACAGGCTACTATCCCTGATGGTATCACAGGGGTGATTACTTCTCACTAGCTAGTAAGACTTGATACTGGTTTTGGTGGTTTCATTCATGATGTCTAGAGGCTATCATAGGTTGCAGTACGAAGAGGTTATGCTTTCTTCGCTTACGTCGGCCGCGCTGAGTCACATGACTAGAAAGATCCGCAACCACTCCCTATAGTCCCGACAACCCCCCCACCTCCCCCCCCTTAATAAAGGCCTTTATTAAGGGAAGGGGGGGATAGTATGACCGCTTGAAATTCTCCGTGCGGCGTTAAAGTAATTAAAATCTACGGAGGTACAGGCAAAAGTTGTGTCAACAGGGGGCTCCTGTCCTTAAGGGTTTAATTAGCTGCAGTCTCACTATCCATAAAAACATCACCCAAATACACCCCTGCAATGATCCCTGGTGACATTACTTTTGGCCTGTACCTCCGTAAACCTTTTGGGGCATCGATCTAGGCTATTGACGTACCGAATCTGACGGTCTCCCTATAGTAGTGTTTTGATTCGTTAAACAAGATAGGCACTGCTTAGAGTATATCATCTAAACCCAAGAAGGAACTTTAAAGACCTTTACGCCGCACGGAGTAAGAGCATACCACTTCCGTAGTAGACTAAGAGGACCACTAGTAGTGGCTGCGGCTACTAGTAATGCGCCCGGATCTCAGTCTTCGGCATAACGCTCAGTGCGGTGTGCAGTTGCGAAAGCGAGCTATGATCCGAACTCCTTTGCTACCAGCAGCCCTCAGGGATCAGAACCTATACGGATGTTTTTATCGCTTGGCATCCTGATAACTTTCATCGCGCCCTACAGAGTACCGAGAGTACCGAGAGTTGGTGCCTATCTCGCGGAAGACGAAAACATAAATGACGACAACTTAAAGGATGATTACGAGTAGGCAAAACTTCCACTAGAGATCTGCTACCCGTGGGAACTGTATATTTACATCTCGGACAAACGAACGTCGCTTTCACTACAGGGTGGAGTCGCAGTGCACGGCAGCGATTTTGAGCAGCTGCATACGGAGGTACAGTACAGCGGTTAAGTATTGACATAAAGCTAAAAGTACTAGAAGAATATACCTTTGCAAAGCCTTTACTCTTATCCTATTTAGGCACGCGTTGCCTATATAAGGTCATACTATCCCCTCTCTCTTAATAAATGTCAAATTGTGTAAAGTCTCTATAATATATAGAATCCCATAGAACTAAATAGCTAGCCTTTATAGGTAGCTTGTGAAAAGTACTTATGGAGTTCTTATAAGGTCTTACTAAGCCCGAGATATAGTAATATCATTTGCTAAATATCTCTATTTACGCAGTAGAGCAAAGGATTATTAATATTTAACAAGAGAGAGAGAAAGTATCAAAACAGATAGAATACCTATATAAGCTAAGATACAGATCACTATAGAGAGGTATTCTTTAGCTTTATGTCAATACTTCACCGCTGTACTCCGTGCCGCTGAGAAGTAATTCGAGCCCCGCTTTTATTATAGTGAGGATTTATATTGATTTACGTGATCAACTAGTGATCTGCTAGGCCTGAACACTATTCCTAGACACTTAATAAGGCAAGCATGGTGTGCACTGTTCAAAGCGTATCATTTAAATCTAAGAAGGGAATCGAATTACTTTTCAGCGGCACAGAGTACCTCCGTAACGGGCTTCATTCCACTGCCACTTTCTTCTGCTGCTACATAGACAACTGCGTCGTTGTCGCTTTAGCTGGAGCCAGTCCCGACAACGAATGGCTGTAACCTTTGTGACTTTTCAAGATGACTAAGTCCGTCCGAGAGCACCTAAAAGCATCCACATGAAGAATATGACCTCTTCTCACCCCTACTCTCTCCTTCACCCGCTCTCACATTATTACAAGTTTGCCCAGGCCAGCTTGAACACTGCGCCGGAGACCTTATAATTACGCAAGGCCTCAAGTGCACCGGCTGGCTCGTCAGCCGTGACGATGATGCTCTTGTTGGCCCGCTTGACGAAGCCGTTGCGGCTTGCGCTATTGACCCACTGCAGGATGGGATCCCAATAGCCGTGCGTGTTTAGTAAGCAGACGCCCAGCCCGTGGATGCCTAGCTGGTTCCAAGTAATCGTCTCGAACAGCTCCTCAAGGGTTCCGTAGCCGCCAGGCAGGCCGATGAAGCCGCTACCAGGTCCCCCCGCTAGCACCTCCTTCACCATCATCTTCTTACGTGTGTGCATGTCCTGCACCACCGTTGTGCGTCCGTATAGCGCCTTGTCGGGCAGCCACAAGCCGCCTCCCGCCTCACTAATCTGGTAAGCATCTGTGCGCTCGTGCTCGGCTAGTACTAGCGGGATGACGCCATGAACCGCCTCCGGACCCCGGATCGAGCAGACGGTCTTGGCAACCTCGCCCATTAGGCCTACGGTACCGCCTCCATATACTAGCAGTTCCCCACGGTCCTGTTAGCGGATGGTTGTTTCTTGGGGTTTTGAATATCGTCCTTGGCAATGAATGATAGTAGTTCATAGTGAAAAAGGAGTATTTCATAGTGAAAAGAGGAAGGAGTATTTCGTAATGGAAAAGGAGTATTTCGCCGCGGGAAACATACCTAGATCGATATCTTGCTCTGCCAGTGCCCGGCCCAGGGCTCTTGCAGCTTCCACATATGCCGGGTCAGTGCCGCTGCTGGAGCCGCAAAAGACAGCAACCTTGGCCCGGGGCCTGCCTGTATCGCCGTGATTGGCGGTCTGGGTCCGTGGGATGTCGGGAGACATGTCGAGGTGTCTAGACGATATAAAGATGGCAATGGCGCTGGATGAATGGTCTGCTGCGAGGCAAATATTGCTTGTAGATAAGGAAACGAGGTCGACCACACTATATCTCTTGTTTTGCTCAACAGGCAAGTAAGTCTTCCTTCCGGGTCTAGAGCGTCGGAATCCCTAACCCGTTTTACGTGCGGAGTGTGATCACCAATAAGTTCCACTTCTGATGGTAAGAATGTTTACATCTATAAACGCAAGGATTATACGAACGTCATGCACGGTTGAATGTACATGTTCCCTACTGTATCCCTCTCTCCGCCCCCCATTTCCTTTCCCCGAGTGGGCTATCTATCTATCATGAACCTTAAACCTTCTTAGTTTCCCCGAGCCTTTCTGTTCGTCTCTTCAACAAGGCCAATTTCTTTTCCGTCACTATGACGTGAGCACTAAGCCGCGGCCAGGCTTGCTTCGAAGTCCTCTGACCTTGAGGTCCTCCTCTAGCCAGCGAAGGGCTAACTCGCCCAATTGGCTGTTTCCCGTCTGGGACACAACGCCGTTGAGAGGCTGCATGATGTCCTCCGCAGTACCGCATTCCTTGACCGTGCCCAAATTCATGTGGACCAGGTGCGTAGGCCATCCGGCTAGGTTGTCGAAGATGTGAGTAGCGTAGACGATGGTGCAATCGCGCTGCTCCGTCTCGCGCTTGAGCCAAGCGAGGAAGTCAGAGCGGCTGAGCAGGTCCAGGTCGACGGTGATCTCGTCCAGCAGCAGGATAGACCAGGGCCGGAGCAGACCCATGGCCAACTGCACGCGCCGCCGCTCGCCGTCCGAGACAGCGTGCAAGCGCCAGGCAGTGTCGACGTCCAGCATGGCCACGAGCACGTCTCTGCGTTCGGGGTAGGCATCGCCACCGACGGATCGCAGGAGCTCCACCACGCCAATGTCGTGCCGCACGATGGGGTTGTTAATCCAATCTAGGCCCAGGTACGTCACGCTATCGAGAATCTCCTGGAAGGGGTCGACGCCGCAGATGTTAATCGTCCTGGCCGGCGCTAGGCTCTTGCCTGCCAGTAACCTGAGCAGCGTCGTCTTGCCGGATCCATTGGCCCCGATCAGCAGCGTGCGGGAGCGAGGGGGGAGGTCGAGCGTCACGTTACGCACCCCCGTTGGATAGCCCGGGAAGGTGAAGGTAAGGTCATTCACCCGAATGCGAGGCGTGCTTGGCATTATTTCTGTGAGAGAGAGAACGAGAGGTACGAAGTAAGATGGAGAAGAACGATAGGAAGGGCGGTGTACAGACAACCACGAATTTATACACCTGGGAAACCCGGTTTACTAAGGCGGGATAAGCGCTTACATTCAACTCCTACCTCGTACCTGGACCCTGGCCCGGAGACCACATAGCCTCTTAGAGACGCATGTGCCTCGGGAGAAAGGAGGAATATCAGTTCCAGTTCCAGAGGAGGTCTATACAGCGCAGTAGGGTGGGGGGAAGAAGATGCATTTGTACCTTCTTTTCTCCTGAAACGTGGCATCTTTTCTTCGACACAGCAGAAACACGGAAATCGACACAGTATAGGACGTGTCAACATGAGCGACTTGACGGGGTCTACCGATATCAACACGGCCAATCTGCCCATCATAGACTACTCGCGAATCGAGGCCTTCTTCTTCGAAAAGACAGCTGAGAATGTGGCCGAGAACGCGAAGCTACTAAGAGCTGTCAATGATGTCGGCTTCATCTATCTCAAGAACCACGGCATCACCGACGAGAAGATGAAGCAGCTATTCGACTACGCCAAGGAATTCTTTTCCTGGCCCGTCTCAGAGAAGGAGAAGATCGAGTCGTGCGAGAGCAAGTTCTTCCACGGCTGGTTCTCGCCGGAGCGCACGTCTAAGACTCGAATTGCTGATCAGAAGGAGGCGTTTGACATTGGTGACGACAGCAACCTCGTCCGGCCTAACCAATGGCCCGCCGACTGGCCTGAATTCCGTACGGAGATGAACTATTTCTTCGAAAAGTGCCATGAGATCCATCTCGTGCTGCTCGGTACCTTTGCTGAGACCCAAGGCCTGCCTAAGGACCACTTCGACTCCTTCGTCAACGAGAAGGATCACTTCTTTCGACTGCTGCACTACCCCGCCACTACGCCTGACTCGATCGGTGACCGCCTGCGGGCTAGTCCGCACACGGACTATGGCACTCTGACGCTATTGTTCAATGACAATAGTGGAGGCCTGCAGATTCGGGGCAAGGATGGTCAATGGCTGGAAGTGCCTCCCATTCCAGGCTACGCAATTATCAATAGTGAGTAAATCTGCTTCTCCCGCTGCTTTGTGCAAAAGAAAGCAGAAGAACGAAAGAGAAAAAGAAGACTGAACTAAGGAACCTAATTCTTCATCAAGTCGGCGATCTTCTATCTCGCTGGTTCAATGGCAGCCTTAAGTCCACCGAGCACAGGGTGGTCGAGCCGCCGCCAGAGTGGTCGAAGTTGGACGTCGAGGGTAGGCTGCCGCCGCGATATGCACTGGCCTGGTTCGGTAATCCGAACAGGAACGCGTGGATCGAGCCTCTCAGCTCCTGTATCACCGCGGAAAGTCCCCAGCGCTTCGAGGGTGTGTGGGCAGGTAAGCATGTGGCGGACCGCATCGCTAAACTGCACAAGGATGGAAAGGCTCCCGAGGTGTGGAAGGACTCGATGTATAGAGAGGAGCGGCCGCAGCAGCAGCAGCAGCAGCAGCACGCTCAGCTCCCGGCCTTGGCTTAGGCCGCTTAAAGCTTTGTATTTTGCAGGCCAGATATATGACAAGAAAACCTTCTTTTCTCCTTCCGAAACAGGGAGAGCTTCCTAGTAAGCTATGCATGATTTTAAGGAACGTGAGCCTTCGTCCATAAAACCAAAAACGGAAATCGAACCCGTTGGGAGAATATACTATGCTGGGGTTACCCTAGCTTAAAGCTGACGATTAGCAAAATAACAGCTACTACTACTCTCCTCTCTGAATAAATGTTAATGATCCTTCGCTCTACCGCATAAACAGGGGAATTTAGGGCTTAGTAAGACCTTATAAGGACCCTACAAGTACCCTTCATAAGCTACCTATAAGGGCTCTAGCTATTCAGTTCTACGCAAGAGGGGGGGATAGTAGTGCCCGCGCGGAACGCAACGTCAGAAACGGAACGGAGGTTCGGAGTGGGGAAACGGTAGTAGCCGTCGTGAAAAGCTGGGGCCTAGTGCTGAGTCACAGACATATACTATACGGATCGGGGGGACTAGGCATAGGCTATATGCTGATACGAAGTATGTGCTTTAGTGCTTAGCTACTATATAGGATTCGACGTATTGTGGAGGCTTTACGTGATTTAACCTTTATTAAGGGGGGGGGGGATAGTACTAGAAGCTTTCTACTAAGCGAACTCTAAAAAAGGGGGCCGGAAAGGCCCATAATTCCGGCCCGTCACGCCCAAAAAGCTTAGCCAACGCAGGGGAAGTCATCCTTAGTAGATTGCGCTATATCACGCCACGCTACGCCGCAGAGCTGCAGATAGTGCTAAGGCATAGACACGTAAATTACTATACGGATTGGTGGGTCTAGGGCTATGTGCAAATAACGCCTTGCTATGGCCGCTCTATGCTGGTGAAAACAACGCTGATACTTCATATATGCTCTAGTGCTTAGCTACTAAAAGTTTTCTACTAAGCGAACTTTAAAAAGGGGGGGCCGAAAGGCCCATAATTCCGGCCCGTCACGCCTAAAAGGCTTGGCCAACGCGGGGGAAGTCATCCTTAGTAGATTGCGCTATATCACGCCACGCCACGCCGCAGAGCCGCAGACAGAAACAAAATAGCGGTGAGTGCAAAGACAACCTATAGAAGAGCTACGCTATAGGACTAACCTAGCTTCTAATATATTAATTCTTAGTCCTAAAAGCTGACCTGTTAGCCTAAGACCGCTCCCTACTCTCACTTCCCCGACCACCTTCTAGTAGTAGTTAGGCAAAGCGAGGTGGTTACCTTTTTCCTATACGGAGGTACAGGCCATAAGTATTATCACTAGAGATTGCGTGCAGGGGTGAGTTTAGTGGTGTTTTTATGGTTAGCGAGGCTGCAGCTAATCAATACCTTAAGGACATGAGACCCCTGGTGACAATGCTTATGGCTTGTACCTCCTTATAAAAAGCCTATCTGTACGTTTTTGGAAACCCTGCAAAAATCTACGTACAGACGGGATTTTAGTAAGTGAATACCTTACTTTAGTAGCCATCTTCCTTCAGTGACTACCTCGCTTTGCCCAACCACCACTAGGGGGTGGTCGGGGAAGTGAGAGTAGAGAGCGGCCTTAGGCCAACAGGTAATGCATAAGGAATCCGGGGAACGCCGGATAGCATTACAGCGCTAACAAATCGCTACTTTACTTAGACAACGCCTTTATAACATTTTGGCCGGTCTTTTATAAGCTACTAGCTTATCTGCTAAAACGTCCTAAAGTATTTATATAGCTTAGAAATCTGATAATAACTAATATATAAATCTTTTTTTTTATTATTTAGATTATTTAAATTTGAAAATTATAAAATTATTAAAATCTCAATTAGATAAAATATAAAGAA
>QGMJ01000991.1:0-10388 GCA_007821545.1 Lachnellula subtilissima
GTTGTGGTGTAACTGGGAGAGGGGGGTATGTCTGTGGCTGCTGCACTGGAGCAGGAACGTTGCTTTGAGGATGCGAAGATCGTGGAGGTGGAGGTGGAAGAAATTGAGGGCCGGGGCTCGATGAAGCTTGACTTCCAAAAATATATTGCTGGGGTGGCAGTACTGATGGCCCTGCCGGAGAGCCAGTTGAAAGCGCGGGAGGTGCATGCTGGGGCTGAGTTGCTGGCACAGTGACTGACAGACTAGGGTGTTGTTGATGCCCGGTAGATGAAGATCCGTTGGTCTGATGAGAAGTTTGCACATCAGGTGTGGCTGCCTCTATTTCTGAGGGGCTTTCCGGAATTGAAGGCGCTGTCCCTTCGCGCTTTTCAATTTCCATTTGAAGTAGTTTCGCCTTCAAGAACATAATTTCTTCTTCCATAGTGAGGGCAACAGTTGTAGTTTCCGTGATTGGAACATCTTCCATATTTTCTTGCGAAGGAAGCTCTTGCCTTATTTCGCCATTTGTGGCCGAGGAAGCTTGGGATTTATCTAGCTGCGAGTATAATGGTAGTGGAGTTGGACAACCAGCTGGATATTCGAATTCGCAATCATCATTCTGCTGGCTAGTTTGTGTAGTGAAAGGAGACGTCTTTTCGGGTGGATATGAATTCTGCAAAGGTTCTCTTATGGCTGGGATTGGTGAAGGCACTCCAGACTGAGATGAGGGCCCCTGAACGTAGTGGTATGAAGAGGCAGGCTGGAAGTTGCTAATTTGCACCGGGTTTGCTGGCTGCAGAAAGCTTTGTTGATGCAAGGCTGGCTGGTTAGTGATCTGTTGCTGGAGTGGCACGGCACCATATGTATATTTCTGGTCTTGCATTGGAGGCTGTGATTGCTGATACTGGGTCGTTTGAAACCGTTGCTCCGGTTGTTGCAATTGTACTGTTGGGTGGAGAATCTGAGTGCCTGGAAAAGGCGTCTGTACTTGGTACGAGATCATTTGTGGCTGCACTTGCATGCCGTGCGATTGCGCCTGCACAGCATTGCCCTTGTTTTCTCCCTTTTTCTTCAAATGACTGTCGTGTTTATGCTCCAGCGCAGCGCCAGCCCCATCCAACGCAGCGTGACTTGCTGCATATTCAACTCCTTTTCCTACGGCTTCACCAGCAATCATATCCGCTCCTGGTCCTGCTAGACCCAGTGTCAAGCTACTTAGAGTCCCTGCAATTGCCATCGGAGCTATAACATCGCGCTTTCTCGTGTTGTGTGTCGATCCACGAGCTTGAAGCCCCGCCTCGATAATGTCTCTCTTCTTCCGTGCATTATGTATGCGGGGTGCGGACAAACCGAGCCCTATGAGAGAGATCCCTCCAGTTAAAGGAGAAAAAAGGACGGATGTGGCTGTTGATGTTGCCCCTCCAGAGATTTGACGAGTGTAATTCTCCCACTCTCTGTGTAATTGCTCTGTGGAGAGCGTGTTGCATTTATGCTGATATTCGTCGTAGTCGAAAGGCATTGCGTCTTGAATGAGTCGAACGGGATAGTAATAAAGGGGAAGCGTATGGGATATCCCCCATATATTAAAATCTCCAGTAAAACAATAATAGGCAACCCTAATGCTGGAATGAAGAGAAGGAACGAGGAAAATGGAGGTGCGGGGCGCGAGGTTTTGAGAGCGCCTTACTGATATTCTAGATTGAGTCCAGCCTCCATACTCCATACTCCATACCGGCGGTCCGAGGTCATTGGGCGTAATTCACGCGTTCTGCCGCTTTTTGGGTCCCATTTTTAGAATCTGGTGTTCTAGATTCAGCCGCAGCTGAGGTATCCTAGGCATCTGATTTGACAGAATACAAGATGGCTTTGGCATCATGTACATGTGCACTGAAGCGGCACGAAATCGTAACACTTGTACGGTTGTACCACTTTTGGCGTTTCGAGGAGCCAAAGAAAACATCGGAGGGACGTTACCCTCATACTTTGAGAGCAGGTACGGGTGCGGCTTAAACTGGCGCATCACGTGGTACCTCTGATAGACAGGAGAACTATCTCAACACATCGAGATAATCGAAACCAATGGTCGAGAATATGATAAAATATCAAAAGGGTTCTTGTAAGAGAGGAAGGGGAAGACAATCGGCAAAAAGTTCTGCTGAAAGTACAGCATCACGTGCGGGTATTATCCACCCTTAGTCAGCGTTTCCCTTCTAGGAAATGCGATCCTCAATTATTCTAACGTGAGGTTTTTACTCTTTTGAATTACATCCCTGGATTCATCAACCTTGCACCCTTCGGCACAGTGGTTTGCTGATCCTCTTTTTAGCGAATCCTCTACTCACAGCAGCAATGTTTGAGTTTGGCACGACGATACTCCACCTTGCTATCAAGAGCGCTGCGGCGGGCTCGCCGCTCTGGTTTTTATATTGGGCTGACTTCCCCAGCTCCGGTTTTGAGCACGCCGAGACACATGTTTAGGGAAAACAATCTATGACGGAATGAGATGAATCTGTAAGGCCGGACAAGCACTTGGAGCACTGCCCACCAGTCTTGACAAAGATCGCGTCTTGGCGAGTTTGTCATGGGAGTTGGCTAAAATTTCACTGGACTGATGATCCCTTTCCCCGGATCACTCCGTCGTTTCTTCAACGAAGTTCCTGGTACCATCTATGAGAAACACACTTGAAGAAAAAGAGATGGAACGAAATCCCTTACCATCACTACAGAGATGAAGTATGCCTAAACATTCGTCGTCGATTTAAATAGGTCCAAGCTCATACTGGACAAATGTCAAGTTCAAAAGAAGCGGATGTACTTTCTCAATAGCTCAGGGCGACGCGTTCCACTGATGTGGTAAAATAAGAAATGGGGCTTTGGTAGCATCGTCTGAAACCAATGGGATCCTTTGCCATCCTGGTAGTTGAGGAGCGAGCTTGCCTGAAGTCTCACTCCAAACGGACAATCGCTAAATTCCATCGAGGCTGAGTGCAGGACATGGAAGGTATATTCTGCTGCTAGGGAAATGCCGGTACAAGCCATTTATTGACTATCGCTCCAGCGTTAGCCCACGTCGTTGAGAGTTATAGAGAAGTATGCTCAGCTCGATGCCTGGAATGGGACCTCAAAAGTTGTATGATATAAATCCGGCGCTTTTAAATTCTCGTCCACGCAGCATGAGCCACGCTTCGATCTTTATTGTACCTCTAAAATCTCAGTTCCAGCGGTTCCGAGGCAGACACCATACTTGAAGGCTCAAACGATGGGTTACTCTCGGGCAGCCCTAGCGTATAAAGGTCAGCAAACGGAATATTCTCGGCATTGTCACCTAGAAACGAGGCTACTGGAAAGAAATGACCCTGTTGTTTCAGTCGCACCACTTCAATCTATAGGCAAGGCTGGTCCTTGCGCAAATGGTGTTGGTGCTTCTTTCGATTGTATCGCGTTCCGCCTCGTGTGGCGGGCATCAAATCACGAATGATCCTTGGACAACGACCATTGTTAGCCAGCCTCGTATGCATTTCATTTCAGTAGCTTTGTTTCCTGGTAATAATACGATCATCCCGCGTCAATATATGGAGCACAGGTCTCAAGCATGATGCATCCCACCCCCTCGGGCCCTCGGATAGGCTAATGCAAATCGAAATGTAGCTTTTCTTACGATCCGGTCCGTTCTTTTCTATCGGGGTACATCAACCCAGCTTCCGCAGATTATTCGACAGGCTATCCAAGCCTGACTTTCTGCATATTCCTTCTAGAAGCCGATACTTCTGGCATAATCTAGTACATGTGGAATATCCTTGCAGGCCTACCCGCTACATGTCAGACCAGGCTCCTTAGCTGCTACTTCTACTCGTAATGGCATTTTCTTCGCTGCTTGTCTTACGCACAGACTTGATGCCAAGAGGCCTTCAATGAGATCTGCTTTCAGAAATCTCTTCCGGCATCACAGTCTGCGCTGTGCGTGGGGTTTATCTGATCTGGAACGAAGAACCTTGTCCCATGAAGATCGAGTTTATACTTTAACTCAAAGATAGCAAAAAAGACGCTCACTAGCTTTAATTTCATTACCATTTTCCCGGACAAACTCGCCTAAAAGCAGACTCCTGGAGTTTTATAAATGAGATAAATCTCCCACTTGCTCATTTTAGCTATACTTATCTTACCGTCCAGTAAATCCTCCGGCACTCAACGAAAATGGAAACCCAAATTATCCATAATCATCCACATCGAATGTCTTTCCTCAATCGTCTGGATACGTCTGACAAAAGACGATTCACGCAGTGGCCCAACATTTCAGTCGAAGAGGGTCATCGAGTTCCTCATGTCCCTTCCACGGAGTCCTTCGCAGCGGGTTCTACAATTGAAATCCTCGATCAACATCAACTTCCTCCAATGCAACGTTCGGGCTTCCTCCGCCGCATCCAACAAATTTTTACTCAATTCCCCTGGAGAGACATGAGTTGGATGGTAGGAGTGACCTTCGCATTTGGTTCGGCGGCCTTTGTCATCAATGGCTTCTTCCTAGCACTGCCATTGATTGCCCCCGAAACAGATTTCAGCACAGAAACCTCGTACGCGACACCTATTTCTGGGCTGCTTGGCGGAATCATCTTTGTGCTCGGTGGTTACTCAGGGCTGCTCGAGGGACTGAACTACAAACGAGGGGAAATTATAGTTACTGAAGGATTAACTGTTGATGCTGGTGACATGTCGGAGCCTAGAAAAAAGAAGCCGGATGCAACTTCATCACTACCATACTCACCAACCACAAGCGACCATGACCAAAATGACACTCTTTTTCCCATGCACCGTTTTTCTGTTCCTAAGCGCCAAACCACTGCGACCACTACGACCATTGCGACTTCTTCCACGGCAACATACATGGCCTTACTAGGTAGTCCTTCCTTCATATGGTGGCCCACAATGCGTCAATTTGTCTCAACCTACCACAGCGACCTCGTCTTTGTCGCCGGCTTCATTCAATTCATCGGCACCATCATCTTTTTCATCGGATCCATAACCGGAATTCCCGGTGTTATAGACTTTTCCAACATCCCCCAGTACTACGGCGCCAGTCTCTTCCCCGCGACTTTCGGAGGTGTGCTTTTCACGATCGCTGGGCTCTTGCAGATGGTGAATTGCCAAGATAGATGGTTTCTACCCTCGCTGACAAGGCTTGATTGGTATGTTGGGCTTACCAACATGGTTGGGTCAATCGGGTTTACATTAGCTGGGGCTTTGCCTTTTGTTGGAACGACGGATGCTTCGCTGCAGGCAGCGCTGGCGAGCTTTTGGGGGAGTTGGTTATTTATGATCGGGGGTGTTTTGCAGTGGTATCATGCTATGGGTAATTATTCTTAGGGTTTTGTATGATTAGTGGTAAATTTTATTTCGGCGTTCCCCATGTGACTCTTTACTTCTCCAGTTAAAAGGAGTTATAAAAAGCAAGGAAGTATTATAGAACGTGATCTTCCCTTCCCACTAGAATATTTATATACGTATTATAAGATTTACCTACTCATCCAGGTATAGAACACGGTATTACAAACAAGGTGACACGTGCCTAAATTACACGTGGTGATACGGTCTTTTTGCGCTGTAGTGTACAGTGGGGTGCAAGAAGTTTGAAAACCCCCTCCCCTGCTAGCGCCCGCTAGCGTGCTGTCATACACGTACTTTCGGGGTGTCATGATTGAAAATACGGTTTATAATGCCCTGAGAAAATATGAGCTAGCGGGCGCTAGTAAGGGGGGGTGCTCAAACTTTTTGCACCCCACTGTAGCATGCGGGGTGAAAGCTTATCGCTTATCTTATCTAATGGGGGAGATTGCGAGTCGAGGACTCAGATTTACGATGAGACGCTACAGTACCAATTTGGTATGTGCATGAGAACTGATAACTACCTACCTAGGTACCGTTTATGGAGAATCCCATTTTCCTTTTCCTTTTTCTTCTCCTCTTTCTATCATTGAAATCCCTCTTATGGCTGAAGAGTGAAAGATACTTTGCAGCAGTCCAAACGCCAGCTTCAAAATCAATATATCATGCCGCAGCCTTCGCCACCAACTCGACCAGCGGGCGATATGGGAAACAAGATTCGACGAGTGAAAACAGGTTGCCTTACCTGCAGATTAAGGCGAAAGAAATGCAATGAGAGAATGCCTCACTGCACAGGGTGTGAGCGAAATGACTTGAAATGCACCTAGCTGATTCCTATTAAGCCAGTTGAACTATTACTGCGAAGACTCAGAGGCAGCGGCTATTATTGAAAGGTGGCGCAAATACAGTTCCATTGAGAGAAAGAAGGAAGTCATCACAAGACGACGGAACGGTAGCAAGCATTGGAAGTCAAAATGTAGCCCGCGGCCCGGTCACAATTCAGCTTGTGTGCACTTTGGACATCTGGCTTGGCAGTATGTCTTTACGCCTCCCGAATATCAGCGGGGTTTCCTCACAACCGTCCTCACGTCTTCTTTTCCAGCATTATCTACATAAGACAGTCGATTGTCTGTCATGCTTAGATAATGCCGTTACTCCTCTTGTTACAGACATCATGCCGATTGCACTATCACACAATCTTATTATGCAAGCCGTCCTTACTCTGAGCGGATGCTTTTCGTCGGATACCAAATCATCAATATCTTTATCTTCATGTTCAATTTGGTAGAACGATTCCTTCCGGCTCTCAATTTATTCAGCATGTATTTCTCAGTGACAACTCTTACCATTATCTTCGTCACCGTCCTAGCTGCCTCGGATACCAAACAACCTTATTCGTCTTCTTCATGTCCGGAATGGTCAGTGAAAACTGGGGATTCAGCTGTCTCGACGCAGTTACACATATGGCTGAGGAAGTTCCAGACCCACGTCGCAATACACCGAAGGCTTTACTCGCCACCGTTATCACTGGAATAGCCACATCTTGGCCTTATGTTCTCGAGCTAGGATGTTATGGCCATTATCGAGACTCCTACAATCGCACCTTCCCTGGAACTCTTCCGTCAAGCAATAGGTAATACAGCGGGCGCTGTTGCATTATAGTTTCTACTAATTATCGTGTTTATTGGTGCCGTATACTCTATTCATACCTGGCAAAGTCGCATGGCATGGTCTTTGCAAGGGACATTGGGTGGCCTTTCAGTCGACACATAGCGAAAGTACTACCATAGCCAATCGACGTCCCTATATATAAATTAAAGCATATCAAGAGTTGGGAATAGTTACAGTTACGCGACGCGACGTGACACGTCTAAAATTGACTTGAATTCGCTATTTGTTTTGGCGGGGCCATAAGTCACTGTTTGCGCACTAACTCATATATATTATTTTATACTTTATCGGATCCTTCCCAAACTGGCTCGAGGACTTTTTGAGCAACCCCAAGTTGGTAACCCCAACGTTTACTCCGAGGTCTTTACCCCACATTCAGTCCCACCCCTGCTAGTACTCTGATTAGCTTTACGAATGAAAGGCATATTCTCAAAGAGACCAATCAAGTAGCAGCTTTCTCTTCGCACTCGCACTCGCACTCGCAGTCACATTCGCACTCGTATCCGCATAGCAACGTGCGCCCCCTCAATCCTTGAGATTGCCGAAGTTTATAGGGAGTCACCATGCAGCTGCATATTCAAGTAGAGGCTGCTATTATGCCTTTTAAGGTAAAAAATTTAAAAGTTGGACATGTTTTTGGTAACTTTTGATTTGTTGACTTATTGATGATAAATGTTAGACTTTTCAAGAGGGTTTTTATAGGATTTGAGCCTATATGTTCAGAACGATGGACATTGCGGCCCAGCGGTAGACTTTTATTAATTTACCACGGACCACGCTATAAAGGTCATAGGGACACGATTAAAGCACTTATACTCCGTAACAATCTCCACATTTCACGTTCCAACGATATCTTTTGCCGACCACCCACTTTTTGGAAACTATAACAGCCTTCCTTCCCCAGTCACTCAAGCACCTGAAACTGTCACTTCATTCTATCATATTCACTATGGCGAGCCTTCTACGAAATCCAGTCCCAATGAATCTCCTCTGTGGGAAAAGTTCCCTCGGAATGGTCCTTCGAAACAACGGAGTGATAAGAACAATCAACAAACCTCACTCTCGATGTTTCTCCGCCAAATCGCCCCTCTTCAAACAGCTAGAGTCGAAACGGATTATCGTCACGGGTGGTGCTCAGGGCATAGGCGAGAGTATCGTGCGTGCCTACGCCGCCGAGGGAGCAACCGTCACGTCTATGGATATAAAAGACTCACTCGGAACCAAAGTAGCTGGGGAGTGCACATCAACAGGACCAGGATCAGTCTCATACATGTCTCTAGACGTTGGGTCCAAGAAAGCAGTCCTATCTGCCTTTGCCGAAGCAGCCAAAAAGATGGGGGGCCTCGATGTTATGGTCAATGTCGCGGGCATCCAAAGGCACGCGCCTTCGCATGACTTTGATGAAGAATTCCTCGAGCGCATTACGAGAATCAATCTCTACGGGACCCTGTTTACAAACGGAGCCGCTTACCAGCTTATGAAAGAGGGTGGGAAAGGCGGTGCTATTATCAATTTCGGATCCGAGGCTGGACTGACGGCGGAAACTGGCAATACCCTCTACGGGATGACCAAAGGCGCCGTCCACAACTGGACTCGTAGTGTGGCAAGAGAGTGGGGTCCAGCTGGTGTCAGGGTCAATGCAGTCCTGCCTTATGTGGCTACTCCTATGTATTATGGTTTCCGTAATGCTTTGAGTCCTGAAGAGTTAGTAGCGCATGACAAGCAGTTGAAGGAACAATTCCCCCTGGGTGGGAATTTGGGAGATCCAGCAAAGGATTTAGCCCCCGTTATGGTGTTTTTGGCGAGTGACGCCTCGCACTGGATGACAGGACAATTGTTCCCTGTAGATGGAGGTTTCGTTGCTGTGCGATAGATATCACTTGTATCATAGAGAATGGTTGAATACAAGCCCAGGAAGGCCAAAGAAAGAAAGGGAAAAAAAAACCTTGATAGGGACAATTTACAGAATGCCGTAACTGTAAGTTTTCTTTGAGAGTATCATGCCGCTCACAACCCTTCAGAGCGCACTGGACTAAGCCTAACGGTGCTGGTTATTCTAAGAACTTTCTTCTTTCGATTTTTCCGTCGAGCCAGTTATGATATTCCCCGCCAGTGAATTTTTGAAACTATATGGCTTTTTCAACATATATCTAGGCTTGGCAAAAGCTATAAAAGTAATTGGAGCATGCTGGGAGGCAGCCCTTGCAACTGTGGCGGGATCTGTCTTGCATTCTACCACAAGGGGCATCGTCTGGGGAAGAACATACCAGGGAATTATGGCGACTATGGCGACTTGAGATGACCAGCAGAGGCCACTGAAAACGCCCAGCGCGGCTAGAAGCAAGCATGTCCATGTCTTGACTAGGAGCACGTAGCGGGGACTTCATATGTATAGGTGCCGATGGAACAATTCATTGGACCAAGTGGTACATTCTGCCTTTAAAGTGTATAGCATAAAATGGAATAAACATGGCCACGATGAAAGAAATGTATGATGAAAGAAACAGCACTGAAAGTTTGCAGTCTCTGCGGAATTGAACTGTTCTAAAGGCAAGGACGACCTAAAATTATCTCGAGAACGATCTGGAAAACACTTCAGCAATCGGAGCTTCGCTCTAATGAGTGTCCAACAGAAGAACACCCGACACATAAATCATACAGGCGTCTAATACAAGTATTGATACGTATCCCAGTGTTTGAAAACTCCATCTATATGCCAAAATGTCTCAAAAACGCCTTTTATCTGCCATCTTCAAGCACCAATCTGCTTCCCTACATTCGTGACTCCATCCTATCCCCGTGCACCGTCACCCCCTGCCCATCCAGCAGCTTCCTCGCCCGAACCTCAAACGCCTCAATCATAATGCCTGCCACCTTCGGCGCAACCGCCTTACTAAGTGCCGCATACAGGGGATTCGAAAACTGAAAGTCAAGACTGAGATGGACCTCCGTCCGATCCTTCGCTGGCTCCTCCGTATGATCCATCTGCGGTCGTCCCGTCGGTGGCTTATAATGAAATGGTTTAACCCTCCATTGCGTATTTATCGACTGGAAAATCCCATTTGCTATGGCCGGACTATCAAGCGTCTCTTTATGGTGCTCTAAATCTGCCCTCGGAAGACTAGTTACTGCTTCTCCCCCAAGAGCTTCCACAATCGAACCCGGTACGCAGAATAGACGCGATGTGAACGTTTCTTCATAGCCGCCCCAGCCAACCTTCAGGTCTGCTTCTGAGGGCCAGCGTTTGCCGTCTTTGTCGGGGGCGGACCATTTTGTGACGCGCGAGGCGAGGCAGTAGGGGAGGAAGCTGGAGTAGCTGTCGATGTCTGCAATGAGGGTGTAAAGGCTTTTGGAGTTGT
>QGMJ01000992.1:0-10377 GCA_007821545.1 Lachnellula subtilissima
TTTGGAGTGGCAGATGGTTAATAGAGCTTTCTGGTGGTTTTGTATGGTTTATGGAGTTGTGCGTTGTTGGATATTGGATGTTGTGCTTTGTTATTTTTCAGCGACGACTCTACTTTGACGAGGCTTTCCAGCCGCGTTTACGGTATAGCAAACGTGTTGCTGTAGTAACTGACTCCAGTATTTTGTAAATATACTTGGTTTCTCGCTCCATATTCATCTCTTCTGATCTTTATTTATACTTTCTAATGCGCTGCGTATATCATCTCAATATAGTCGTGAAGTATCTTTTATTAATACAAGGTATAAATCTTCTAACTAATTTGTAAACAAATCGATTAGCTTACAACATATCTTCCTGGATTTGGCTTTGACTTTTCGGTAGTAAAATGAACTCAAAGTCTTTTGCTAACAAGATTATACTACTTGTATTTCTGATAATTTAGCTGTTTAGTCTATTTTTCCGCCGAAAACCCCCAAGTCTCCGACCACCTAGCATTAACACTCTCTTGCAGCTTTTCCGGATACGAGTGCTTGAAACTAGCTTGCTGCCAATCCTGCTCGCCCTTATATTCGCTCGGCATCAGCGCATCACTCACGACTTTCCCACCCTTTACAGGGCTTCCTGTCCCATGACTCATATATGGAATCAGCGGGAAGCCTCGGCACTCCTCAAAGAATGTCTCGTCCTTATTCGGTCGACATCGAGTGCTGAAGGCATACATGATATCTTTCCACTCATACACATCAATATCATTTCCAACGAGTACGAGTCGATGGATCGTATATCCCGCTTTGTGCGCAAATACTAAGTCTCCCACCATTTTGCGGAAGTCCTCGGGTGTGGTGTTCATAGTCTTGAGTTTCTGGATGTCCACTTTGAGCGCAACCCACGTAACCTGGGTCTCGAACGGCGCGAAAGCATCTGTGATGGGAAGTCCGGCATCCTGGCACACTCGACGAATTTCTGCAGCGGCAAGGGATCCAATTAAGGTATGGGTCTCGTCGGTGATGCGCCCACAGTTTGAGACCGGCATGATAGCCCCGTTCCGGTAGGTGATGGCATTCACCTTGTACTTCGGCCACGGGTGAGTATCTCCAGGGAAAACGTACCCGTGCATTTCGCCAAATGGCCCTTCAGGCCCGGTCTCGGTAATGGAAAGCGTGCCCTCAAACACGATCTCGGCGTTAGCAGGTACGTAGAGATCGTTCGTCTCACATTTCACCACATCCAGCGCGTTGCCGGTCATAGCACCAATGTAGCCTGCTTCGGTGACACCGTCGGGGATAGGCATGGAAGAGGCCATGATGGCGGCAGGCGGGACGCCGAAAGCAAGGGCCCATGGTGCGTCTTTCCCCTCTTTCTTCCACATTTGATGAATCTGCCATATGTGTTGCGGCTCGATCACTAGACCAGTAAGATGGTTTTTGTCATGCACCATGGCCCGAGCTATGGACCAATTGGTCCATGACTTGTCTGGTGATTGCACAATGTGCATGCCGTATGTCTGGACGTACTTTCCACCGTCTGCTTGGTGAAGATGTGGCGCGGGAAGGGAATCGAGGTCGAAATCATCACCGAATAGCTTGTTCTCCTTGACTGGTCCGTCCCCCACAACGTTTGGAGGGATGGGCTCGGTGTGAGCGGCAGACAACATCTTATCGATGATATCCTTCATAGACGCCGTGGGCGGAAGTGCGAGATGGCGAGCGATGCGGCCGTACTTTTCCTCGGGATTGCGGCGTAGGGATGCTGGAGCTCCAAGAAGACGCCAGAGTCCATCTTTCGCGCCCTTCATGTTATTGAAGAGCGGAGCTTTGTCGTTGGTTTCGCAGACTTTGCGAATGATAGCCCCCGCCTCGAGATGAGGGTCGATCTCTTCATTGATTTCGATCAAGTCGCCATCCTCTTTAAGTGCTTCGACAAAAGAACGAAAATTCATATGAGGCAAGTCCTGATTGGACTTGGAAAGGTGGTAGCTTTTGTCTGTTGACATAATGGAGATTGACGTTGTGATATTGAATGATGTTTTTTTGGATGGCGAAAAGTTGATGTAGATGTAGTGGGTATTTATGGTACTGCTAATGAGCCATCAAACAAGCGCTGGATTGTTCTTATATAGTTTGTTTCGGACAAGAGTAAATCTGTCTACTATATACGAGTTTCGGGGCAAGAGAGCTCTCGGATATATTCGGATTCGTTCGGTGACCCTCGGAGGACCCACTAAAATACTCAAAATATTCGGGAACGCGCCCGGGAATGCCACGACAGACAAAATTCGGGGTTTCAAGAGGCTGTCTTTCGACGGACTTGGATTAGAGAGGGTCCTAGAGGCTCCACGATGGAGTTCGGCAAGGGCGAGTCAGGTGTGGCGAGTCCGGTGCGAACAAGTGATGAGGTTCGGAGGTATTTCGCATCAGCACTCAAATTGTGATTGTCATCAAGAAGTGAAAGAACATATATATATCCATATATATGAACTTGACGAGCCCTCAGTCCCATTCTCAGCAAGAAGTTTCTGTTCTCCGCATTGTCATATATCGAAGCACACCCGAGCAGCTTTCATATTGACGCCTAAGCTTCGGAAAAGTCAATCAAGGATCGCAGTTGAAATCAAATATTCAAAGAATCAAATACCGTTTTTCACCATGCCCGAACTATCCTCCACAAATGGCACCCACCCCCGGCGAAAACGTATTGTGATTGGTATGACCGGTGCGACAGGCGCATGTCTCGGTATCAGGCTCCTCACCGTCCTCCGTCGACTAAACGTCGAAACGCATCTCATTCTCAGTCACTGGGCCGAAGAAACAATCCGGTACGAAACAGATTACACGCCCGCCAACGTGCGTGCACTGGCTGATCACGTGCATTCGAATCACGACCAATCCGCTCCTATTTCCTCCGGATCGTTTCGTGCGGACGGCATGATCATCCTGCCTTGTAGTATGAAGACTCTGGCCGCAGTGCATGCTGGGTATTGCGATGACCTGATCTCGAGGGCGGCGGATGTGATGTTGAAGGAGCGGAGAAGGCTTGTCTTAGCGGTCAGAGAGACTCCACTGAGCGAGATACATCTGAGGAATATGCTGGAAGTTACAAGAGCAGGCGCCATCATCTGTCCATCGATGCCAGCGTTCTATACGAAACCGGGTTCGATCGATGATTTGGTGGATCAAATGGTCGGACGGTTGCTTGACCTGTTCGATTTGGATACCGGAGATTTCCAACGATGGAATGGGTTTGAAAAGCATTGAACAATGAGCGGGAATTGGTCTGGAGGCGTTATGGGAATGTTTTTCAAATGGCGTATGGGTATTGTTAGCAGCATCTCATTGATGCTTGAGATTAGGTGTGACTTGATAGAATAGAAGAGGTTTTCTAAAATATCCAGTGACTCACTCGCATCGCAAGTTTAGAAAATCCAAGGCTCAGATGTCGAAAGGTCGTACTGGGGTGCTGATTCTTCGCTCACTGGATCTGTATTTATCGTCAATAACCCCTCATTGGAATTGAAGGAACAGCTAGCTACCCCATATAATAGAGTTAAACATGTCAAGTGGAGACATGTCTTCCATGCTTGCATCAACTGACTCATTCAGCTGGGACATATCCGCAATGCTCGAAAAGTTTGCATTTCCTCTGTCATCACTTTTATGGTCAGCCTGACGTTGGTTCTTATATGTGTGGCGCGCAAGGACTTACAGAAAGGCATTTGCGGCATTCGAAGTCGGTTGGAACTGGTCCTCTTGATTTAGTGTTCCGCCATCGAGTGCGTCATGCGGAACAGGATCAGCTGGACGATTATTGTATAACCTCCTAAGTACGGCAAGCGCTCTAACATGAGGCGCCGATAACTCAACATTTCCGCCGACGCCTTGTTCCTGGTCGTTGTCATTATCAGATTCTGCTGACAGAATATCCAGAATCTCGCCCTGCAATTGTCGCACCTCCAGATTCGTGTTAGTGGCACCGAGAAGTCCCAATAACAATGCCGAGCTGAGTCCATTATGAATGATGGGCCAGGAACTAGATGCAAGGCTATTGACAGAATGTAAGCGAACAAATGCACGAATACATCCGAGTAAGTTCGTGTGGCATTTCTCAATAAGAATTAGCTGGATTTCAGTCCTTCGTTCAGGGCTGCGACTATTTGCGAGTGCAGGCCGGCAGATCCAAGCTATAACGAAGGAAATGTGTAATCTCAGAGCAAACATCTCGCTGCGCTTCGATATGGACAAGCGAGATTGAATTCCGGTACTGGCGATGCTGTTCTGGTAGATTTCTTCTATCCTGTAAACATTTTCCAATATCGCTACGAAATTGGGTGCGTTGCCATTTGCTCTGTCCCTGATAGCGCGAAGGGTTCCGTCGCAGAGTAGGTTCATCGCGTCTTGATACCGAAGTTCCCTAACTAGCTGCGTATCGGATATCGATGGAGTTGTGACAGGAGGGCGATCAAAGCATAACGACAGAAGGCTATCCTGCCACACAAGAGCTTCCCTAGTAGAAGTTAGCAACTGCTATAAGGAATTTCAACAATCTCCCATTGTACCAAAGCTTTGTCCGTGGCGAGGGACTATCCTTTTGCTTTTCATGTAGACCAAGGCTCTGCGCCATTCTCGCAGTTGTACCCAACAGCATCCACGCAGCCTCGGGCTTCATGTCATTCTGCAGAAAAGTCCCGAGTACCAACAATGTCAAGATACACGACAATGACGGTCGTACCAAAAAGTTTGCCATTCTGAGACATTGAAAGGAGTATCGAGCTGAGTTTGATCGTTAGCACGGGATGGCGACTGGAGGCAAGATCAAGTACGGCGCGTCAAGTCCTTAACTCACCATATAGTCGAGACTTGACCTGCCTTTCTTCGGACGAATTATGAGAATATTGCGCGCCAGACGCTAGTATCGCAAAAAGTGAGGCAACCCATGATATTGGTCTTGAATGCTCAGTTGCATGAGCAGGATCCCGAATATACGACTGCCGCTTTTGGAGCGCACGTTCTTCGAGGTACTGGCAGATCCCAGCTTCAAAATCTTCCATGTCTGGGATGATCGGAGTAAATGAATGCGCACTTAGTTTATAGCGTTCGAACAACCTGAGCAGGTGTAAGAACATGTAGTCTCGGAATATGAAATAAGAGAAGAGCAACTTCAAAAATCATAGAACCTGGAACTATAAGAATAGTCATATGTCGACATGTTTCAAATAATTGGTATTGAAAGCAGCTAAATCAATATGGAGACACTGGTACCATATCTCGAGCATAATCAGAAATAGTGGATGCCGCCTACCTTATTATCTCGTGGTCCGTCGGTAACGCTTGGTAGAGCTCTGAATTTATTCTTTCTGTTGATGTCTCTGGGTGTGGTAGAAAAGGATAGGTAGACTTTGGTCCCTTCAGACCCAGTATCGGTAGGATGGCATCTTCAACGGGGTGGATCGGAGAGTTGTGAATCGAGCCGACTTGTGAAGATTGATCCCTGAGGAATGCTGGCATGGAGTTGCTTCCAAGAAAAGACTCTCGCTGCCCTTGCTCCCCATCATCAGCCGCGAAGCGGAAGTCACTGTCTTGCTCGGCCGAGGTTGATATGTTGCTCCTAGCTCTCAGCCGAGATGCTCCGCTGGAAACCGAAACAGCATCGACACGTGAGTCTCTGTGCAGGGATGGTGAGCGTAGGTCTTGTGTATCAGAGATCATATTATGGCCAGAGTCAGCTGCTTCATGCGTCCATTGCCTGTGCGAAGGTTCTGCCGCAAGATGCTGCGCTGACCGATGCTCGGTGCCTTGAGTTGCAGGATGGTTATATGATGGAGCAGGATCCTTGCTAACTTCATTGGGGCCGGTGAAAGAACACAATTCGGGATATCCCCTTTTGGAGCAATTCTCACACGGCAAGCCCTTGTCGCACTTCACTTTCCTCGTCCGACAAGGATAGCAGCTGGTCCTGGCTCTTTTTGTCCGCTTATGGAGAAGTTGCCGGATTTCTTTATCTGAACGTGGTGGAAGATTATTCATTTTGATTCATCGTAGTAGCATCAATGCACCTCTGAATCAAGGTCTTGTTTAATATTTCAATGCTGAAGATGGCTGAAAAATAAGAGCTCGCGTTAAAGGATTCGGTTGTTTACAAGTAGAAAAAGGCGACCTCGGTATTTGCCGATACTGATGCCTGAGGCACTCAACCTAAACTCGCTCATAATCTGCAAAACCTTATTATAACCTCTCCTCCCCTCTCCCTATCCTATCAGCTCCCGCTCACATTGAGGACCTATTGAAATTAGTTATTAGGTATTCCTCTTTGATATAAGGTGTTGTAGTTTACCATTTGATATCATAAGCTGACACGTGGATGAGCTGAAATATCACACGTGACACGACTTGGATGACTTGGAAAAGGGCCTGCCAAGTTTGTCAGAAGACATTTTTGGTCATATTTACTGTGTGAAACTAGGTAAGGCATTTGAGCTTTGCCCGGTAGCTTTTTTCGTTGAAGATGTACTATCATGATATTCAATATCGCATAGGGACTTTAGATTGGTGAAGGCGTCCTGAGGTTGCAATAAACAAGAAAGGATTAACGGAGGGAAGATTTTCGAATGAATTTCTTTGATTCCTTAACCTCGTAGCACCACAATACCGACATCTCCAAGAATCCCACACTCAATGCGAAAATGAGTCTCACCGAACTTCCGATCAAGTTGTTTGCTCCTATCTCTTGCTCACTCGCCCCGAAAGACCTTAAGCAGTTGCGCCTTGTCTCGAAAGCCATCAAAGCCAAAATGAAGCTCTATATCACGCGCATTATTATTTCGCCAAACCGGACCAACATAGATGTCTTCCGAAACATCAGAGCATGAAGAGTTCAAGCAAAGAGTTGAGGAGATTGTTTGGGATGATGCGCGTTTGCAGTGTTATGCTGATGGGTATATGACGGGCTTGGAACAGTTCTTGAGAGACGCAAGTATGGATGATCTGATGGATGATGACAAGGTCGGCGAACGCAAAAGAGAACTTTGGGGGGAAGGTGCGCAGTTAGTAGACGACGAGAAAAGCTTTCGAATCTACCAAGGACTATAGGAGGAGCAGCAACGAATCATGGAGAGTGGCGAGGATATCAAGACTCTGAGACTAGGGTTGATCACCTTGCTAGCTTTAAAACGCGTAACGCTCACGAGCGAAGCATGGAGGCGGGCACAACTCTTCCCTTTATACGAATCACCCTTCTTCAGATCATTCCCCCCAGGATTTCGTTTTCCACTTCCTTGGCCGTGGCATGGCCAATATTCTTCAGACTCGGGAAACGCAAGGGCATTTGCTTATAGAGTTCCTATTACTCCTTGGGAGGAGCCACACACCGAGTGGCGAGGCTATACTATCGTTGTCTCGGAGCTTCTTGCAACTGCATCAAGGCATCATGTCAGCGAATTCGTTATTGATGCTCACCGCGAGCCCACGGGAATATGCCACCAGCTATTTGCTGCACCGAACCCTGATTATAGTACTACTTTACAGCTTTTCGACACGCTAAACCTGACGCGTCTCGATTTGGCACTTAACGTGGAACCTACTATGGCTGGCCGATTCCCTTGCTTTCAAAATGGACTATTACAGAACGCTTTATTTAAGCTTCCTTATCTGAAGCATTTGTCCATTCATGCCAACATGCCTACAAGCTTCAAGCCTCACAAGGTGGATGGTCTCCCTTCATTTTGGATATCTCTCCAGAGCATTCTTCCAGTCCCACATTCCGACAACCTCCCTCATCTCAAGCACTTCGGCCTCGCTAATATATTCACTACTCCGGAAAGTCTCTATAAAACTCTTTCCACCCTGCCGAGTCTTCGAATTGTGGATTTCGAAACACTTGCATTCCGCAAAATGTCAGGTGGTTATCGATTGCTACTTGAGGATCTAAAGCGAAACCTGGTGGATGCTGAGGACGGTGCTTGGAAAGAACGCCATCCCAGCATCACGATTCGTTCTATTGACTACTCTACGCTACGAATGACCGTTTGTGATGAGGTGTCCAAGTTTCTATATGAAGGTGGCGAGACACCATTTGGTGGTCCCTCTCCCGATGGCCCATCAGATAACATGGGATGGATAATAAATGATTTCGATCCCAATGACAAGCAAAAGAGAAGATTAGGAGGAGGTGCATAGCCTTTAGCAACCCTGGAGCATAGGATATGCTTTTGAGAAAGGAATATGCTGAAGCAATTATAGCAGGAGTTTTTGCCTTCAGCAAAATATACAGTAGCATGTAATTATGAAAAAGAACTTGAGTAATAAAACGCAGCATTGCCTAAACGGATCAATACGGGCAGTGAACTCAATCATACGAGTGAAAAGTCCGTACAAAGTCGTGATTAATCTCCAAGACTAAATTTATGGTAAGTTGAAATGTAAACGAAAGATAAATACAGTTTAGCTGTCACTTGTCAAAATTCCAATGCCGTTGGGGGGAGGTGATGATCACTCGGCTGAATTGTCTCGCTCCCGCATTAATAATAGCAGCCAAGCATATAACTAGCGCTGAGACTCACATAATCAGCGCTGAACATGTGTCTAGTGCCACGAAATCAAATAACACCTTCGTAACTCATCCGGCACTACATCAAATAATAAAGCATCTGCTTTTAATACAACTTGATAAAGCCTGGTTCTCTTTAATCGCGGGGCGTTAGTAGTTAGGCTTCTATCAGCTATCCATCTAAGCAAGCTCCGCAAACTATCTCACTTATAGTAGATTAAAGAGCCCTTAGCACGTTTAATTCAAACGACATACCTTCTAGCTACCCAAAAAGCACCAATAGTAAAAGGCACAAAGAAAATCCACAGCCAAAACCATTTTCCTCCATCCCTTCTCCCACAACATCATCAGGCACGTGAGCATACCCCCCTAAACGCGTTTGACATAGCCCAAACCAGCATGTTTCTTCCACAAATGCTCAGTCAACTTATCAGCACGGCTGAAGCCCCCACCATGGCTTTTAAAGCATCCAGGAAGTGGGCATAGGTGAGCTCCAGGGATATTGAGATGCTTGCTGTTTTCATGGCGGATGCGGTCTGAGGCGCGGACGAAGGTCTGGGTACATAATGTGCATGGGATGCGAGGGTTTGCTAGCGGGGGAGCCGCTACTATAACTGGAGCTACTGCTGGAGTTGCTGCGGGAGCAAGAGTCTGTACGGCGACATCGTCATCGACTGGTCCTAAACCGGACACCACAGGCAAGTCTGCTAGCATGTCGTCCATGAAGTCCATGTTGTCCCACTGAGAAGGAAGGTTTCCGGTAGCTTCAGTATTAGCAATGGAAAATGCGTCAGGCATAATTCCACCCATCGCATTCCACGGTAGGGCACAGTATTGGCTGGTCTGTGGGCCATTTAAAGTATTTGATGGATTGACGGGAAAGCCCATCTGAACACCAGAAGTACCTTGGTCGTTGGTAGCGGAGATGAAGTTTGGCATCGTGGCATTGTGTCCACCCGCGAATGTTGGGTGCCGAGAAGTGAAATTGCCGGATGAACCATCCTCAACGTTCATGAATCCATTATCCTGAGAGGAGTATCCATAGTCAATTCCATTCGGCGTCGGAGCATACAACAAGGCTCCGGATGGAATTGGCAGGTTAGTTTGGTGAGCGACATCATGGGAGATGTTACTGGTGGCAGGCACAGCTGTCGTAGGTACCCCTAAGACACCCCGGCGGCAATTGTTCACGTGATTGAGGGTAAATCCGGGATGGGGGTGGGCAGGAAAGTAGCAATGAAGCGAGTGATGATGTTTAAAGGCAGAGATAGTGGGTGGGAGTTGGGTGCTTTATGGCATTCTTACAATCAGCTGGCGAAAAAAAAAACTCACCCGCCCTCAGCCAAGCCTCCCAAACCCATGTCAGGGTAGGTAGGCTGGCTGAAGTGGTATTGTGTATCCATCTGGTTGGCCGAATCTCCATCGTGATGTTGAGCCTGCATGATGAGGGCGAGAGGGCGAGAGGGCGGGGACAAGGATCCGGAAGGTAAGGCTGACAGGCGAGTTTCTCGTGTAACAAAGCGCAAAAACACTGCGAAGAAGATAGAATTCGAGACTGGGGACAACGCCATCTATATGCTCCCATCCTGTACCTCCACACTCATAAGCTTAATCCAAAATACGCCATCCCATCCACCAACCCATGCAATCCAAGCCCGCCCGCCTCACTGATACAGCCTATCCGATTGCACGAGCCGCATAACAGCCTCAACGACCTTATTCCCCGCAAGATCGATACCGGCTCGTCGATCTCCCTCGCCAACACATCGTCAAGCATACCCCTGGGCCTACTAACCAAGACACCGATCCGCGCCTATCCGCGTAGCCGTAGCAATTAC
>QGMJ01000993.1:0-10375 GCA_007821545.1 Lachnellula subtilissima
GTTGGTAGAGAAGGTTGGGAGGAAGGCGAGGGAGCGGCGTTGGAACCGGGGAGTGTGGTTTAATGTGATGCTTGAATGCTATATGGGTTATTGGCGTAAAATGATGGATAAGTTCTATATATTTGTACCTGGAGTACAGTATAGAGGTACGGAAATCACCTCGACAATACTTGTGTAAAGTCTATATAAGTATCTAGAGACCCGACTTGGTATTATCAGAAGCTAAGAAATAAATGCTAGAAGTTGATATTTATTACTTATATAACTAAATGTACTATATAGTAATATTCTAATTTATTAGCAACTGATTAGCTTATCAGTTTCATTTAATCAGCTAGAGGGTGTCTCAAATGATAGCTGACTGACTAACTGATTGACTAACTGATTGGATATCTATTAAACCAAAAGGGCATACTTGCAAACAGCCCTTTAGAAAAGGTGAGTATGCCAGAAGACCTAGGGGAAGTTGTGTCTATGATTAAAAGTCACGTTACTTTTGAGCACGCCTTCTAATGTGAAGCTGAGAATAAAATCAAATTTCCCAAACATGCCCATGCCTCACAAATGGCCAAGAAAGCTTAATCGACAATTACTAAGCACATCGCATATAAGGGTGGCTCGGTGGGACTAGACGGTCCACGCTAAGGCGTCCACGCCCCTTGATCGCTGACAAACACCAAAATTAAGCGTCTTACTGTCTTACCCTAGTTTCCCCAGATCTCACTGCTACATATATATCTCTACTTCCTACTAAACAAAGAAAGAAGAAGAAAAAAATCCCAAATCCCTTTTTGTCAACACATATTTGAGATTTCCACAAATGGTCCAGTCTACAGACAATAATCCGAGAGCGAGAGGGAGACCACCTAAGCAGAGTAAAGATGCAGCTTTAGACGCAAGTCCTGTTTCTTTCCCTCCCTCGATAAAAGTTAAGTTGAAAATAAATCCTAACCTTTATTCAATAAATAGTCGCAAAGAGCACGTGTCCGTCGTGCTCAAAAAGCATATAGGACGCGCAAAGAAGCGCATGTCAGTGCGGTGGAAGCGAAGAGTAGGGAGCTGGAGAGAGTCGTGGAGGAGATGACAAGGGAGTTTGTGGGGTTTAGCGATGCGTTGGTGAAGGCTGGGAATGTGGATGAGAGGGTGGTGGGGCCGTTGTTAAGGGGGGCGCTGGAGCGGTTTTTTGGTATTAGGGAAGATGGCTGCGCGGGGGCTTGGGGAAGGGGAGCTAGAGAGCGATGGAGATGATGGTGGTGGAAGTGGAAGCGGAAGTAGAGCATCTACTCCCGAGAAATCGGAAAACCAGGCGGAGAAGGTGGAGGTGCCAGGGGAGTTGCAGTTGGCATCCGGTGTCCTGGACATAGGTGAAGGAAAAGGAAATCTCCCTTTTCTAGATCTCACGCCCGAATTATTCCCTCAACTATTTCCCGTGCAGGAAGAAGATAGATACCGGGATCTTTTCACCATGGCACCAAACCTAACACTTTTCAATCCCTATCTCAACAACGTCTGGCAATCTGCTTCCACGGAGCAGCCATCACCATCATCCTCATCCCTTTCCCCCTCCATACTCCCCCACATCCTCGCAGGCCGCGACTCTTTCGCCTCGCGCCTCTACTTCGAAACCATTTCCCTGGCCATCCAGTCCCTCGCCGGCGATACACCCTTCCAATTCGCCCAATCCATGTTCCGCTTCAAGTTCCGCTACGCATCTCGAGCCCAGATCTTCAGTGTCGTATCCGGGGTACTGAACACGCTGCTCCAAGGAACGACGAGCTTCGAATCAGGAGGAGCGTTTGAGATGGGAGAGATCAAGGCTGCGATTTTGAACGAGGTGGGCATGGGGGGTGCGCGGGAAGAGGACTTCTTGAGCACGTGGCAGGTGGAGCAGTATTTGCGGACGAGGTGGAAGTTGGGGATCGATTCCCAGGCTGTAAGGGTTTGGCCTACGTCGAGTCGCGCGGATGGTGGTGTTGGCTTGTTTGCACCAACTATGGTGCCGGGGTTTGTGGGGAAGGATGAGATTATTTTGAATGCTGAGCCGCTTCTTGAGAGGTTAAAACCTGCGGCTTTGTCGATTGGGGAGGGCCCTAGGTGGCACCTTGGTGATATCGATAATGTTGTGCAGACATTTCTGCAAGAGAATAATGTTGGTGGCTCTAGAATTTATACTGTTTTCAATAGCAAGAAACAATGTTTTACAACCTATCTCGTAGCTTGAGATGTTCGCGAGGGACAGAAAAGGGGCTCGCTTAAGCTTGTTGTATAGCTTAGACTTCCCAGCTTTCAGCATATTCCTCCAAAGTGTAAAAGTGTAGCGAAAAAAAAGACTAAGTTAATTCGAGGTAACAAGGTCAAATTTGGAAGTTTGATAATGCAAATTTTTTTTTATTGCTTCCGGCCACGAGCGCACGTGTACATGCGGAAAGGGCAAGACCTCATGTTATTTAGACTTCTGCTATTGCTTTCTCTTGAAAAGAATCTATTACTATGGCCATTGCAAGTCACAATATGATGGCCTGACAAAAATTCAATATTACGCTTTCCATTCACTATAACCATAACGCTCTGTGGTACTAACACACTGCTTTCCAAATCTCAGCAGAAATCCTCGAGATCAAGTCCCCGTGGCGAGTTCTCAAGTGTAACAGCAACTGCATCAAGAGAATCTCGAACACCATGCGTCATTACGTGGGCTTCGTAGGTTTTTGTCTCCATTTCGCTACAAAGAGACTGGATTCTCAATAACCGCAGCTTCTGCGCGAGGTTCGTTGCTGAGAAGCCATTGTATGGAGCGTTCGGGATCGGCCAAATCTTTTCTTCAGTGGCGCCTCTGAGAATACATCTCAGGAGCATGTCATCGCAATCTGCGTCTCCTCGTAGACATACTACACTAGTGTACAAAATTCCAGAGGAATTAGGCACGTTGGGGATGGGGTCAGACTTGCAATCACCTCTTCCAGTTTGGTGAAGGCATGTTGCATTGCATTGAGTCGGTTTTGGTAGATTGTGTCTAGTAGAGAGTTAGTCTAAATAGTCGTTCAAAGAGATGTGACTTCCTACCGATGACTTGAGAGGGTAGAGGTAGGTCCGTCAATCCGTATATCATGTTGATATGCTCGAAATCGCCTCCCCTAGCTGTTATTTGTGCGATCTATGTCACACTACTAAACTCGTTGCTCTTTCGGAAAACCCAAGTAATACAGATCCACGAGATGAGATTCTGACCGAAGACCTCAGGCATTTTTGTAGCTTGCTTCAATGCGGTTATCCACACGTCAGCAAAAATGCCAACCGAGTTGTGCAGCTCGTATTCTTCAACGAGAACGGCGATGCTTGTAAGTAATGACAGGTCAAATTGTCTTGGGACAGAGTGGTTTTGTGCGTGCAAGATCATCATTAAAATGCGGAATGCATTTGGGTCATCGCCTGGTAGTGGAACGTCTACTTTTCCGACGCTTCGAAGCGTCTCGTCTTCTTTGGAGCTATGCTGGAGCAAAGCTTTGAAGACCGGAGATGCCAGTGCCATATGTCGAGATAAGCCTAGCATTCGGACTTCATCGCCAACTGACGGGTTAGGTCTAATACAGTTAGATAGGCTAGGTATTATTGGGTAGGTCGTGATACATACGTAGCTGGAGACTTCGTCTCATTATGCCGTGTCGTGATAGGGTGTGGGCGCATGTCAGGTCCAAAATTTAACGGGGTACCAGATGAGTCACTGTGAAGCGGAGGAGAGAAAACGCCGAGACAGTGGGTATTGCCAGAAGATGCGCTGAACAGATTCTGAGCCTCGCGTTCACTTAGGTGTGGTTGAGGCGGCTGAAATGTTAAGATGAAGATGATATCACCCTGAGGGTCATAGATTCGAAGTTTGGATGCCATTTTCCAAGTAGGGAAGGTTCGGCTGGGAAGGCTGGACGTTGTGTGGAAGGTACAAGTATAATACTGTTCTTCTGTCCCATCGTAGTAGAAGTAAAGAGGTAGCGGCTGGGGAAATTTTTCAAAGTTCAAGTCAATGTAGGAAGTCCAAAGGTAATTCACATTTCTAAAGCTATTAGAAAATGTGGTATTGCAGAGTAATAATCTCATAGCAGATTGCTACAGGTATAAGTGATGATTGAAAGAGCAAGGATATTATTAGGGATGACGAATCTTAATTTATCTCATTTGTGGCTGTCTAGGGATATAGTATCCAAAATTTCGATTTCTTCTAATAGAAATGTGACGGAAAAGTTTTAAAAATGTCACTGAATTTAATAAATAGCTACCCGCCTAAACCGCTGTACAAGTTACCTATTCTAAGCTATAGACCTTGAGACAATGTCTACTTCCAATTCAAAGGATCAGAAGGATAAGAATTGATAATTTCCTTAATTTTAGATTATTAGTTTAGGATAGAATATGTTGTATGCTATATTATCTATATTTTCATTTAGTTATAAAGCTTATAGCAGGATACTTTGATGAAGATGTTTGGTGCCTTGAAGGTATTTGTACCCCACCTACTAACCGCGTTAAGACGACAACTCGTGTTCACGTCTGCAATACACCTTAAAGACTGCTGCACGACCAGCACGACCAGCACTAGGAGCTTGCTTGTTATCTAATTTATGCAAATATTAGCACACCCAAATCATAAATTGCCTTTAGTTCTGCGAAGAGTAGAGCGGCTGATACAATATGACACCAAAGGAAAAAGCATACAGGCTGCCATCAGAGCCCAACAAAAGACCCTCATTGGTGCACAACGGAAGGGCACTTATCGAGTTTGATATAGATGGAGACCTCATCCTCGTTCTCCCAGCTACCGAAGCGGTGAGGCTTTCTAGCTCTAGGACAACCAATAAAGCAGCCCCGGAAGACAAATCTTCGAAAGAGATATGTATGCTTGTGTCTTCGAAGGCCATGACACTTGTATCTCCAGTGTTCAAAGCAATGTTAAGGCATGAGACCTTCAAGCAGGGACACGACCTTCCAAATGGAGCGTCTGAAATACCATTGCCTGACGACGATGCTTCTTCATTCCAAATCATTCTTGACATCAATCACCATAATGTCAACCGGGTTCCAAAGCTCGACGTTTACGCAGCCACGAATATAGCTATACTTGTCGACAAGTACCAGATTCATGATATTGTGATTCTGTATGTAGAGATTTGGACCAAAGAACTGAGGACTTCTTCCCCCTTACCCGCAAAGCTCACTCCAGAACTAGCGCGGTAGCTTTGCATATCTTGGGCTTTTGGTCTGACCCATGAATTTCATCATCTCACGAAGATTGCGCAGATGCAAAGCATTGGTAATTTTCAAAGTGAACATTTTCCTCAATGGAACCTCCCAGATCTCCCAATTCCAACTCGTATCTTCGGTATCTCGCCCAGCCTTTTCAAATATTGCCAGCGCAGCTAATGTTGTTATAGATAGAATTGAGAAAAACCAGCAAAACTCAATCGAAAAAGCTATTCAAATTATTCACTTAAATATTTGCACATATGAAGAGTCTCCAAATCGCTGTACAACGACCAACTTCAAGACATATTCAGACGAGGAGACTGATATAAAACCAAGGAATTATGCTTGTGACAGCACTGTACTAGGATCTCTTCAGAAGTCCGCTACAGCGGAAAAGCTATGGCCCGGTCCTAAGAGACCGTATACCGGCCTTGCTTGGAGTGAGGTTGAAGCTAGGGCTCAACGTCTCAATATAGTTTCATTATGCGACTACGCCAAATTCCCACCAAAAACATCCGGTCCATATTCTTACAGTCGAGTTCAGGACAGACCAACTCCTAATCATGGCGTCCAGGACAATATTAATACCAAGATCAAGACAATTGGAGGTAGCCTGTGCGGCCTCTTTCTAGAGGACTTCCAATGAGTACTCCACTACTCCGCATTAGTTGATTTATCTACATTCGTGTGCTTGCGACATGGTCCATGACCTACATGAATTGGGGTTTGTGTCTTTTCTGGCAAATATTTCTTTCTGCAAGCTATTGACTTTTAAGTTTCGCTATTGTGTTTAAAATGAATATTAGATAGAAACGACCTCAAACATCCTAGATGGTTATTAGCCTTATACTACCTTGGTCATGAGTGTAAGTATGCCGTACAAGATATATGACTTGTCTAGCTGGTCCTCGAAATTGGAAATATTAAGAGCAATTTTCTTATATCTTTGTTTATCCTTCCACTTTCTGTCTCACTAAAATGACAGGACTGTCCTTTTCAGGTTTAATGTATAATAGTTCAATTATTCTTTCCTGAAAGTCGTCAATACAACCCCTTGTTTATTATGGATTGCCTCTTTGACTTACAGAAACCAGCCTAATCTACCAATTTTCATTGCACGGCTATCTACCTCGCATTTCTCAGACATCCTTAGAAGCGGTCTGATACTAGATACCGTTGATCATTTGGCCAAGACTGTCAGAGATGCAAAGTACTGTCTTGTTGTCATCTATGGTCCTGATCTTCGGGATAACTACACCCTTGTTCAACAAGCCCCAAAAGGAGGCTTTTCGCAGTTCCTCGGTAGCAAGGGTGCGCTTGAAGGGGCAGAATTCGGCCTACCGTGGCTCAGATTCTGGCAGTGGGCTTCCGAAGACCAAGAGCAGCAGCTTCTCGAGCTCATCAGTCTCATCGAGTCCGCTGGTGGGACAGTCATCAATGGTACCGAGCTTCCTCACAGGTAAACAAGCGTCAGTCTCAATGGATGGAACTAGGACTACGGCACCACTAGAGGCTTCCCAAATGAGTCTGAATACACATACATATGTAAAAGTAGACTTCTACAATGACATCGCCAACTACCTAGTAGGGCTCAACAATACTTTTACCCGCTTCCTGGAAGACATCGTGCAATACAACATTGATAACGTAGGTTCGGAAGGGAGAGTACCCAGCGTTCATCCAGCATTCGCATCTGGCAAAGACGGCTTCACAGCCTCGCTTGCAACAACAGGAATCATGGACGATACCTATTGGCAAGCCCTCGCCTTCTGCCACCGCACCACCCGAGAAGAAGGGATCGACGCTGCACTCTCCCATAATGGTGCAAAACTTACAGCTCTCCTGGTTACTCCAGATGTTGGACAAACCACCCAAATTGCTCCGCAAACTTGGTATCCCATGAAACGGGAATGCCGTTTGGATTGGCGCTCATGGGGACCGCGTGGAGTGAGAGTACGTTGATTAGGTATGCGAGTGCGATTGAGGATCTGCAGCTTAGCAGCGGGACAAAATCGGAGGACGCGTCCCCTTTGGTATGATTATAGGAGCAAAAATGTTCCTGTTTATAATGTATAATGTCGAATGGGACATAGTAACACCCCCCTTTCACGAATCCCTGGAATCCCGATTCACAACCCGGTATCCCACATATTGATTTGAAAATCTCTACAACGGCATAAAATGCAACTTACCCCCGACAATCCTTCCTCTTGCCTACAATTACAAAGAAAAGAGGGGGGTGGTCTCGTGACCAATATAATCACGTGGGAGTTCACCCCACCTTGATATCTCGATATATCGGGACAACAAACCCTCAACTTCCATTGACTCTAAGTTCTCCAAAATGACAGGAACGACGTCTTCAGGCCGGGCAAGCCTGCCAACGGCTAATTCAACTAAATCCTACTGGCATCGAGACCCCTCCAAGGTCCTTTTCGGTCATCGAACAACGCCATCACTCCCCACAAAAGCCGACGTCGTGATTATTGGAAGTGGAATATCTGGAGCATCCGCCGCTCATTTCCTCCATGAAAACGAGAAAGGTAAAGATCTTGATATTGTAATGTTAGAAGCCCGGGAAGCATGTTGGGGGGCAACGGGTCGAGTGAGTCAATTTTACCCCATATCCTCAATCGACTCTAACAAATAATAGAACGGAGGCCACTGTCAACCCATGTTATACAGCGCACTCCCTGAAGTTGGCGCCTTCGAGCTCCGCAATTATCAGACTCTCGAAGCCCTTATAAAGAAACACAACATCCCATGTGACTGGCGCGCGTTTCCGGCTGCCATGCCTGTATGGACGCCGACATGTTCGCCGCGGGTTTAAAGCTAATTCGATTCCTTCAAGAAACCCGCCCAGAACTAGCAAAACTTGTCAAAGTCATAACCAAAGACTCCCAAAACCCCTCTCTATCAGATCTCCGTATCCCCACCGCTGCAGGTGCATTCCTGCAAGCAAATGCTGCTTCTCTATGGCCCTACAAACTCGTCTCCTGGATGCTAGAAACCCTGCTCTCTTCAAATAAGCAAGCAGTAGGAAATTTCAACCTTCAAACAAACACACCTGTTACACATCTACAAAACATAGACGGGAAATCATGGATTGTTCATACACCTCGCGGCATGATCGCTACAGACAGGGTATTACTGACAACAAACGCTTATACATCACACCTTCTACCAAAATTCGGCGATTTGATCGTTCCGGTACGAGGAGAAATGAGCGCGCTTATACCGCCTGCTTCAATGAGCCCTGCGAGTTCTACGCATAAACCGCTGGAACATACTTATGTGTTCATTGGCCATGGGAAGCAGAACATCAACCAGGATGATTATCTAGTTCAAAGACCTTTTGCGGCGGAGAATGTAAAGAAAGATGGAGGAGGAGAGTTGATGTTTGGCGGCGGACGCTCGTATGCTGCTAATGCGGGATTGGGCGTCTCGGACGATTCATCTATCGACGACCCAGCAGCCGCTTATCTACGCCGCGAACTCAACATCGTGCTAGACTTACAAAACAAAGATCACGAGCTCGAAGCAACTTGGGAATGGAGCGGTATTATGGGCTATAGTCGCGACGGTCATCCGTGGGTTGGGGAAGTCGGTGAGTATTTAGGCGGTGCGAAGGGATTGTTTGTTTGTGCGGGCTTCACGGGTCATGGGATGCCGAATACGTGTTTGAGCGCCAAGGCGGCGGTGGATATTATGCTTGGTGCGGATGAGGTGGATGTACCGGAGTGCTACAAGATAAGTAGAGAGAGGGTGGAGAGGGCGAGGGCATTGGATGAGGTTGCTGTTGCTGATGCCAAGGGGATTATGCTTTGAATGTAATGCAATCAGAAGCCGATGTTCTTGCTTAGATAGCATCAATGGGACGATGCTGGTTGACCCACCTTACGTACTCTGAACTCTCCTTTAGGGCTGTCTTTCGGTCTTTGACTTCTAGACGTCTTGGTCAAGCCGAAACTTCAAATATAGTCTCACTCGATTGCCTCTCTACCTGGCTGCAACTCTTTCCTGGCTTTTTGGATATAACATGTTCTTACCTCCAACATACGATATCACTAACAATCTTTATTCCTTCGTATTGATGACAGCTCAGCTATCTCACTCAAGCCAGCTGACAAAGTTAGACAAAGGAAGATACTGTACATTGCAATATACAATAGCTTTATTGCATGTCACAGGATTTCTCTACCCATCGGAAATAAAACTTGAATACATCAACAATACGTAAGAATTCCTTACTCCGTAAACCGCAGTATTGTTGCACTTCGCATTATTACCTCCGTTGTACTCCGGAAGCTGCATCATCTCATGGAGATTAGAATTTCGGCCGAGGATGCCGAAGAAAACATCCAACATGATGGCCTATGGGGTCCGAGCGGCAGTGATGGCGACATGCAACAAAAAAAGCATTACACAGTAATCAATTGCAGCTCAGCTATGGATTAATGCAATGCATTGTAAATCCGATGGGTCCGGACTCCGGATCATTGGGATTATTTCTTCAGCCTTGCCTTGCTTGACGCTGTCAGATTACGGAGTATCACCCTCGCCGTCGGACTTAGCGAGGACTATCACTACATGATCAATCATAACTCCATGTATACGGAGTAACAGGTTGACGGGGTTTAGTATTCGAAATGCAACAGAGTTCTAGAATAGGACAATGTTCTTGTAAAGAAATATTTTGAATGTATCAAGATTTCCTATTTGGGTAAATGCCGCGGGGTATTATAAACTGCAGGACTGCTGCAACACGCTACAAATTCCATAACAGTTTTAATTGGTCCATGGACTTTCAGGTTCGAGGTGCAAGATAATGCCCACTAGGGTATCTAGTAGTCAAACAAACTTTCAATAGACCTACGGCATCTCGGGCTCTAGGCCTATGGCATCAAACCATAACTCCACGGAAGTACAAGAAGGCCGACGGACTTTAAAGTTCGAAATGCAACAGGATCCCAGAAAGGAAACCAACAATTACTTGCTACCATATCATGTGGTCGTAAAGCCAAAAAAAAGAAACCCCCTCCCCAATCCTTGGTGAATGCCGCGGGGTTAAGCATTTTCTTTTATGGTGGGGGGTTTAACCAAATAACATCACAGCTCATCCTTCCCTTTCTTCACTCCC
>QGMJ01000994.1:0-10369 GCA_007821545.1 Lachnellula subtilissima
GCTGCCTAGAAAAGGTTAGTAAAAGGATTCTAGCTAAGCAACTAGCTTATCTAGTAGAAACTACTCTAAATCTACTATATCTAAGCTAAATTAGTAGTTAACTTAAAAAGTTAGCTATAGATATAGGTATTATACTAGCAGATTATATCTATTCTAACTACTAAAAGAAGAAGATTACTACTATACTTCTACTAGATATAAAAGGTATATATAACTATATATCTAAGAATAGACTTCTTATAATACTTAGTAACCTAGCACTTTCTAATTTAGTAATAAAGTAGGTCTCCTCTTTTATAAGTAGATAGTTACTTAAGCTTCTATTTAATAGCTAATTAGATAAAAACTAGCCTATATAAACTAGTATACTATAAGACAGCCTAATTTTATCTATCCTCTTTCTTATTTATATAAGAGGCCTATTTAGATTACTAGTAGTAAAATTTATCTCTTATATTAATAATATTACTCTCTCTACTATATTAACTAGCTCTAGAAAAAATATTAAAATCCTATAGCTAGTAGCTAGAGAGCTATTTTAGCTAGCTAGCAAAAATATAATCTAATTTAACCTAAAAAAGTTAGAGCTTATTTACTTCTATATAGGTAAAGCTACTAAGCTAGTACTACTTATACTACTAGATAGTACTATAGTCCCTTTAAAATAGATAGTTAAATAGCTTAGTATTTACTTTAATATCTTATTATAATTTAAGAAGTATATTATAATCTATACCACCCTAGCAAAATCCGCATTCGGCCGTATATCTAGGCTAGCTAATAGTAAATAAGGGCTTAGCCCTACCACCTTTAGATAGCTATATTTAGTATATATTACTAGTATATTAGATTATATATTACTAATCTAGTAGTAGGGCTAAGCATATACTAAATAGTATCTATAGCATCTCTAAAACCTAGTATTACGCAAAATCCTAGGGACTTTTTATACTAGTCTAATTTAGGCTATAGAGGTAGAAGCTAGCCTCTTACCGCCTATAATACGTCTAGATGCAGCCACCTAAAAATATGCTTTCCGCCTAGCTAAGCTAAGTCCAGACTATCTAGTTAATCGATAAATTAGTAATACTAGTAATACTAGCAATTCTAGCAATTCTAGCGATTCTAGCGATTTTAGCTCTTTTAGCTTCCCTTCTAAATATAGTCTTTAAAGGATTGCTAGCACTATAGCACCACTGCTTAGCTCTAAAACTAAACCTATTTAGCACTTCCATTTTACCCCCTAGGACCGCTCTATACCCTAGGCTACGCACATCGCCAAATTGCCTAAAGGGGAGGCTGCCACGGCACACCGCCTTCAGCTATAGATACAATCGCTAAATCAGGTGTTATACTATATAGACGGGTTATAAATACTAGATTCCACTAGTATTAGAGTGGGACTAGCAGGGTATAGTAGCGCTAGACGCTTTACTAGCTTAGCTTATAATATAGGCCTATACTAAATTATCTATAATAGAGAGCTAGAGGGTATCACTCTAGCCTTTAAGAATATAACTAGACTAGGTTTAAATTAGGATATTAAAGTCTATATAGATAACTAAGCAGCGATTTATAGGCTAGCGCAGCCTTCTAATAATCCCGGCTAATTATAGCAAATTTAGGTGATTACAGTAGCAGCTAAAGTAGCCTAAAATAGATTTATGCTAGTAATAGAGTAGGTCCCTAGCTACTAAGATATTAATAGTAATAAGAATGCAGATAGACTAGCTAAAACAGGCTCTAAATTACTACTAACCACCTAGACCGCCCTAGCTGCTACTACTAGTTATACCTATATAGGTATAAAAATTAACTAAATATATTAATACGCGTGGTCTAGCGCTCTAGCTAGCGGTAAAGGCTACTATTTCAACTTTTTTAACCCTTGAATTTACTTCTAAATCTAGCTTCCTAAAGCGGCTAGATCTACTACTAGCGCCTTCTTTTAACTAAAGCTAAAACACGGCTATTTTAGCTCTTACTTAAAGAGGTTTAAACGTGCTAGCTCTAATTAATATATATATAGCAACTAACTAGAATTACTATAGCACCTTATACTAGCGTATAGCGAATATAAGGCGGAGAGGCATATAATATAGCAGAATATCCTATTTAGGCTTAGTATATAGAGCCTATTTAAGACGAAAATCGGATAATAGCATTTACTAGTCTTTTTATATAAAACTAGTATTAGCACCTATAAATAGCAGCTAGAACGGGTAGAATTTATTAATAACTAAGCATTTATTACTATATATAACTTAGGAGCTATTTTACCTATATCTACTACTAAAAACTATCGATTTTAGCTAACTTTAGCTAAGAAGTTAATAGAGCGCATTTATAGCTTAAGGCTAAGCTATACTATCTAACCGCCTTTATATTCTACTACTTTAACCACTTTATAACCACTTTTTATTCATTTATATAACTACTTTTAGGGCTCTAGGGGGATTTTACTATAGCGTTTATCGTTTTATAGACCTAGTCCGCATTAGGCTTAGTGCCTTAGATTCTAACCGGAAGCATATTAATCTATCTTTTATACTTACCACCCGACCGCGCTAGCACTAGGCTAGCGCCGTCCTATATAGTCTTAGACTTATATAGAACGTAAATAGAATAAATAAATAAATAAATAAAGTAGCCTAAAATAGATCTATACTAGTAATATATTAGAATATCAACTAGTCACATATATTACATAGGGAGCATAGCTCCCTAGCCTCCCTCTTATAGAGGGGGGCTATATATGTAGGCGTAGCCTATATCTATAGTAGATTAAGTAATAAAATTCTACTATTTAAATAGGTTATGAGCTCTCTTCTATAGAGATAACTAGTTAAGTATCTCTACTTATAGTAGAATCTATTCTAATTATATCTAGTTAAAAATGCTCTTATATAGATATATAAAATCCTTTTACCCTATAAATCTGATTAGTCTATAAAGCTATATTACTTACTTATATAGTTACTTTACTAGGTTTCTTATATTATACCTAGATTAGATGATTTTTAGTAGGATATATATTCTTAATACTTTTACTCTAGCTTGTTCTTACTTAGAGGAGCTGCCGATCTATACTACTTATATAATCTGGCCCGTTCTTACTTATTTCCCAGGTTTCTTACTCTCTAAGAGAGCCCAGCTATAGCAATTACTAATTCGGACTTAGACGGCAGATCCTTCTCACTTAGGGGAGTTTTCCTACTATCTTACTTACCTGCATATCTATTAACTATTCTCACTCCACTCTTACTACTACTAAGTAGAGGAGAATATAAGGCTTACTAGTAATTAGGCGCCGCGGCTATAGTAATATAACTATATATATAAGTTAGTATAGTATTTTAACTATAGTTATAATAAATTAGGCCTAGTTTTACAGCTTAATCTTATATAGAGGCTTAAAATAGAGCCTTAGCGCTCGCCTAGCTTACTTTACTCATATAACTTAACCCCCCTTTTATCTCTAAGCCTTAGAACTAGCTCACTCTATGCTTACTCTACTATAGATTACTATAGATGTCTTAAATAGATAATAAATAGTCTAAAGATGCGGTTGCTAGGGAGACTAGTAGTATTAATAGTTAATAAGCAAGTGTACTATAATTAAGAAGGCTAATATAAACATGCCGCTTAAATAGCGGTTGTCTGCCTCTTATAGAAGAGTCACTTCTATAACTTAAATACTTATAGCCTCTAGTCTACTATCTTATAAACCGCAATCTTACTTATTAGTTCTATTATATTTAAAGCATCTTCTAAGACTTACTTAATACCTTTACTACCGTTTCTAACCGAGATTTTCATCTAAGAGGCTATCTAGCGGTTAGTATTACTAGTCTCTTAGATATAGACACTTTTAAAACCTATCACTCGTCTTAATTAATAAGGCTCTTATCTTCTTCTCTTAATTTGCGGTATTATTATTACTACTATTACTATTACTAGTACTATCACCTCTCTTCCCCAACTCCTCTCTATAAGGCTCTTAGTATAGCTCGTCTTAGCCTCTCTCTCGCTTAGCCTTATAGACTATTAAACGGCCTATATTAGAGCCTATATTACTATTACTATTTCTACCAGCTAAACCCTTATTGCTAATCTTCTTCTTAGCCTCCGAAATTCTATAATATAGGCTTTATTACTATAACCGTTAAACTATTCCTCTACTATTATAGCATATTATTAGTCTAATTACCTTAGAATTATTAGAATAACTAAAATGGCAGAGGGAATTAATATCTCTCTTATTCTAAAGCTTTAGAATAATAGTGCTAACTAGGCTAAATTCAAACGCTAGGTAACTATCGCTCTATAGGTCGCCTGCATATCTACTATCTTAAGTAAAGATAAAATACTTATAGCTCTAGCAGCTATCCTACTGCTGCTAGTAAGTGCTTTAATAGATAATACCTAGTACTATAGAGAGTAAATAGTAGACTATAAGATTAAAAAACGGGACTACTAGAAGGCTCTTACTTAGTAGAAAGATAATCACCTAAGTACTATTAGCGCTATTTAGAACTATATTAGTAGTACTAATTTTAAAAAGATTAAGACTATAACTATAATCTATAAAGCTATAGAGATCCTAGAAAAGGGCTATAGTAAAGGTTCCGGCCGCTATATAGAGCTGAATTGCTAATTTTACTATCTTACTCTTACTAATTATAAGAGTATCTCCAACTTTATACTATAGCTTATAGATATTAACTTGGAGCTTAATAACCTTTACCTAGAAGCTACCTACCGCTTCTATTAGATAGTCTAGAAATTTCTTAAAGGCTTTAGCTTAGAGTATAAAATCTTTATAGCAATATTCTTCTAATCTTATCGCCTTCTGCCTATAGAAACCAAACCTGTTATAGCCTAGAATAACCTAGTCTAGTAAGCCTTTAATAATAAGAAACGCTAAGCGCTTAGTACGGCCGATATAGCACTTATAGCTAGGGGAGATCGCCCTGGACTAAATCGCTCTAGCGAAAAGATAGATAATTGCAATATCTATATATACTACAAGCAGCAGCATTATATAGAGGATAAGTGCTAGAAGAAGTTCCTAGATCTTAAGAAAGACTTTAAGAGCAAGAAGTAGAGATATAGTAGAAGAGGTAGAGACTGGAGTGCTAAGAAGCCCCGGTCTAAAACGCTAGAGCTAGAGGAGACTTAGAATACTAGTATTATAATAGTAAGCTATATTACTATTAACTAGCCTATTATAGGTCTTATATCTTCCTTCTTATCCGATAAAGGCTTTATCGCCCTAATTTAGGCTCTATAGAACGACTAGATTATTAATACCGGCTGCACTAACTATACTACTAGTAATTCCGCTTACTTTATTAATCTTAAGGCAGGAGACTATAGAACCTATAGTAGGGTTAGCGGTGCTATTAAATTTAAGAGCATTAGCACGGTCTATATTCTAATTCCTAGTGCTAATAGTAAACCTATAGTCCTACGGCTTATAGATGTTAAATACTGCCCGTCTATAGAGGCTTTTAATCTTATCTTCATCTTATAGCTATTCCAGCGGGGACTCACCTCTATAATTATAAAAGATGCTATCTCATAGTCTATTAGCTATTATAAGGTTACCGCCCCTTACTCTAATAGCCTATAGCTTCTTAAGCGTACTAAATAACTTTCTAGTTATACTTCTAGCTTTGCCGCGGTAGTAAGGCCAATTCCAGCCCGGGCACTGCTCTTATCTTATTATTCTACCCTATATTATAGACCCTAGTCCCGTCTTTTGGACGGTCCATCTATAGGTCCTTTAACTATTTTACCGAAAATCTCTTGGTTACTAGTCCACTTATCTTATTCTTACTTGTACCACGGTCCCGTTTCGGCCTATACCTATCCCCTTTTAAATAGGAACCCTCCGCAGATACTCCTACCTCTTATTATAAACCTGTCTATTCGCGTCTTCCCTTACTATAGTCTAGCGCTCCGCTCTCTTCTTACCTCTATTGCTCTTCTAGCTATCTAATCACGGCTATTACCTATAAAGCGCTCTAAGTATGCCTTTTAAGCCTACTAGGTATGATAGAACTATCTACTATAGTATAATTAACTCGGGCATCTTAGCGCTTAGAGGCTAGATAAACTAGCCGCAACTATAGATAAAATCGACTTCTAGGAGGTTTAATTAAAGGATTCTTATATTTATAAAACCTATCTTACCTAGAAAGGCAAACGCCGCTCGTATAATTACTATATCCCGCTAGAGAAGCATCTAATAGCTCTTATCTACTTAGATATTATTAGCTCTATATCTATAAATAGCTATAATAGCTTATACTTCTTTATTATATTTAAGTGCAATAAGACTAAGATGGCTGCTATCTATTATATAAAAGCTAAGCGGGAGGTTATAGACTGTTTTATCTACTTCTAGAAGCACTATAAACGCCCCGATTTAGGCTAGACTATATAATGGTTATATAATAATAATAGTAGAGAGTATATTACCAGACGTCTATAGCAATATCTATTCTAGTATAGTATTCTATAGAAGTTAACTAAGCTGTATACGCCTGAAATAAACGGTCTATTAGAACGCCTAGGCTAAACCATCTAGCATAAAGCCGCCCTGCTACTTAAGCTTACTAGTTTACTACTCTAGTACTAGCCCGAAGCGGTAAAGCATACTAGCTACCTCTATATATATAGTATACACTCTATCACCTGCAAATTACTATTTAAAGCATAGTATAGATAAGTTCTATAGTACTTATATATTAATATCTTTAGTTCTATTATCTACTATAATAACCCTAGCAAGAAGAGGAAGCTATAGGATAAAATAACCTATAGCATCTTAGTTAGATATAAGAGAGATATAATTTACTATATTCTTAAACCTAATAGCTGTATTACCTATAAGATAGTAGTAAAAGTAATTAAATATATACTTTAGAAGCAATTTAATAAAAATAAGAAAAAAGTCTATAACTTACTACTTGATTACTTCTCTAATCTAATACTTCTAGCTAGACTAGTTTCTTCGTAGATGCTAATCTTGTATCTGCTATTAGATCTATTTGCTTATCTAAAACGCAAATAACCAGAAAATGATATATTTCTTACTTCTGCCTCTAATAATAATAACCCCCTTTTAGTCTTACTCTCTAACCTACTTCCGGTCTTGCCTATAGATCTTATAGGCTGTTAGCGCTCCGTCCTACCGGTTTTACGTCCGGTATCACTATTATAGAAATCTCTTTTAGTAGACCCTCCTAGCTTATAAGATGCTTTAGGTCTACCAGCTCGGATTCTCTCCCCTTTATATATCTTAGCATAGTAATACCCACCTCTCTCTTATAGTACCGCTAGTGCCGTAGGCCTCTCTTGCTAGCGTATGCCCTCCCGGTTACTATCACTTGACCTAGATCAAGAAGCCTTCTAGTATAGCCCTCTAGAGTATTAGAACTACCGCCTAAGAAGTATATAGTAGGATATCTAGTATACCGATAATATCTATAATAATTCGGATAACCTGCGGGGCTATATACCCGAATATACTCCGTCTAAAGACTCTAAGCCTTAGGCTAGTACCTCTAGAAGCAACGATTTTAACTATCTTCTAGCACTATAGCTATACTATATAGAAATGCTAGAAACGCCGCGTAAGTATAATTTCTATAATATAGATATCTAGCGCGCTAACCTCTCTAACTACTCTAATCTATAGCCTGAATTATTATTACTAGACCCGCTTCACTTAGAAATAGCTACCGTCTTATCCGCTAAGCTAGATGCCTATAACCTCTTTCTAATCCCTACCTATATCTTCTTCTTCTCTAAGATCTCTCTGCTCTCCTTTCTTAGGCATATAGACTCCCTAGAGCTATTTAAGCCTAAGACACTCTAGCAGGCAATAAACAGCCTATAGTAGAAGTACTAGCAGGCTATAATTATAGATAAATATAACTTCTTAATAGAGAATAATACCTAGGATATCTAGATAGTTCCTTATAGATAGTCTCCTCTCTTAGAAAAGTAGGTTTTTAAGGTTAAATATAGTACTACTAGGGAGATCCTCTAGTATAAGGCCTACTAGATAGTATAAGAATTTAAGTAATAGGAAGGCTTAGATTTTACTAAGATATTTGCCTTAGTAATTAAACTAATAAGCTATAAGGCTATCTTTACTCTAGCTATAGCTTATAATTAGGAATTAGAGTAAATAAATATTAAAATAGCCTTCCTCTATAGAGATATTACTAAAGATATCTAGATTAATCTTCCTATAGGCTATAATATTACTAGTACTATAACTACTAAGCTAAATAAGGCACTTTATAATCTAAAGTAGTTACCCCGCGTTTAGTATAATACGCTTGCTAATTTCCTCTCTATAATAGAGTTCTAGGTGTAAGGAACTAATAAACAGAGTGAAGTGGATACTAGAATCGGTGGTATTATAATGTCTAGAGAGCTAAGTAAGAGAGATGGAAGCCTCTTTATATAGTTTCACTTCTTAGCGCCACACCAAGCCTTGGCAATCACATGACTTTCACTCAAAATCCAGGTCACATGACTAGTCACGTGATCTCCTTTTCACTTCATATCAGGTTTCTAATACTAGGCTCTTAATACTAATACTTCTATCTTTATCAAGAAAGGTATTATTATTACTATCTATATAGATAACCTACTTATTATAGAGGGGTCTAAACTAGCTATTAGCACTCTAAAAGCAGCTTTATCTAAATAATTTAAAATATTAGATCTCAGCCTATACTACTTCTATCTTAGTATAGAAGTTATCTATAACCGTCTATGCTATATACTTTATCTCTTATAAGAAGCTTACCTAAAGAAGGTCTTAGAAGACTATAGTATAGTAGACTACTATAGATCTAATATTCTAATAGACTTTTACTCTTATCTAATCCTATCTGCAGATCTATAATACTAGGCTTCTATCTTCTTCTACTACTAATATTAGTCTATAGTTAGCTCTCTAATATATACTATACTAGGTACCCGCCTAGATATTATCTTTATAGTCTCTATTATTTTATAGTACTCTATAAATCCTACTAAAAGCTATATAACTATAGTAAAAAAGATATTCCGCTATCTTAAGAATACTTCCTCTCTTAGCCTAGTATTCTAGGGCTCTCTTGCTCCACTTATAGGCTATATAGACTTGGATTATGCTAGTAATTATAATATCCGGCGTTCTATTTTAGGCTATATATTTAACTTAGGCTCTACTACTATCTCCTAGTTATTTAAATACTAGTCTATAGTCTCTCTCTCTTTATATAAAGCTAAGTATATTAGCTAGACTAATACTACTAAGAAAGCTATCTAGCTTAGAGGTTTCCTTAAGTAGATCTATTCTAATTTAGACCTAGGCCTTAGCACTATACTTATCTATAGAGATAATTAAGAGGCTATTGCGCTAGCTAAGAATAGTATCTTTTATAGTTAAACTAAGTATATTAAGACCTAGCACCACTTTATCCAGAAGAAAGTAGTAGATAGTATAGTAGAACTAAAATATATTTATATATCTAAAATAGTAGCTAATAGACTTACTAAGGCGCTACCCTATAACCTCTTCTAGCGCTTCTATAGCGCTATAGAAGTCGAGTAGTAGCATAGAAGCTATAGGAGCTTCAAATCTTCTTATCCGCACTCTTACTAGCACTCTTTTTATATTATATGCTTATATTACATATCTTAGCTATTAGACCTTCTACTAATCCTTTTATTCTATAGGTTTTAGATAGTGGTTTACTAGTGATATATGCTATAGAAGTAAGTCTCTACGCTCTTATATCTAGTTAAGTGGAAGTATTAGAATATTAACTAGTTATATATATTATATAGGGAGCGTAGCTCCCTAGCCTCCCTCTTATAGAGGGGGGCTATATATATGGGTATAGCCTATATCTATAGTAGATCAAGTAATAAAATTCTACTATTTAAACATAATAGAGTAGGTCTCTAGTTATTAAGATATTAATAGTAATAAGAATATAGATAGACTAGCTAAAATAGGCTTTAAATTACTACCGACCACCTAGACTGCCCTAGCTGCTACTACTAGTTATATCTATATAGATATTAAAATTAACTAAATATATTAATATATATAGTCTAGCGCTCTAGCTAGTAGTAAAGGCTACTATTTTAACTTTTTTAACTCTTAAATTTACTTCTAAATCTAGCTTTCTAAAGCGGCTAGATCTACTACTAGCGCCTTCTTCTAGCTAAAGCTAAAATATAGCTATTTTAGCTCTTACCTAAAAGAGGTTTAAATGCGCTAGCTCTAATTAATATATATATAGTAACTATCTAGAATTACTATAGTATCTTATACTAGTATATAATAAAT
>QGMJ01000995.1:0-10366 GCA_007821545.1 Lachnellula subtilissima
CACAGTTAGCCTGGATACACTCGTTCCCCTAAAGCAACGCTGTCTCTCCAAGCCAGAGCATATACTCGAGTTCAGTCCGAAAGGTCCGCCCGAAGTGCTTCTATAGCCAAGCACTACCACCCGACCGTTTCCACACCCTATAATAGAGCGGCATGACCATATCGGGGAACCGGCATTCCGTCTCCTCATGCTCCGGATCTGCTACCCGATAGATATCTTATAGTTAATAGCAGTTCCAACAAGCCACATACCGCTTAATCCAGTCCTTATCCTCCCCTTTCCGCGTCTGGTAGGCTTCATTCTTAGCATTAATCTAGTGGAAGGGTTAAGAGAGAGGGAAAAGGGGAAGGGAAAAAGAAGAGTTAAGAAGGCTTAAGATTTAAGACGCTTTAATAGAGGTCTTCGCAGTAACTTTTAAGGACTCTCTAGATATCATATAAGAGAGGCGAGCTCGCTAGTCATTACCGTAGTCTCAGATCTGGTTTCGGAGCCCTCTAGAAGAAGATTTTACAATAGACTTACCAATAGGAATAGTAGGATATCGCCCACTTAGCAAAAGCTTCTATTAACACAGGCTCTAGGCGGATCAATGCAAGGTCTATAAGATGCCCTCCCATGCCGTAAGGGAACAGCGTCAGGTAGGCTGCCGGGAAGTAGTCTGCATCTACGTAGGAGCTTATAGGCGCCATCTGTCGAGTCGTACTATACTTGATATAAGGTAGTATATCTGGGTGACTAGGCTGTTGCGAATCTATAGTAATACTCCTAAGCGTTTCTTCAAGAGCGGCAAAGAGCGCCGGCTGTTTATTCTATTCTTAGCCGTAGTAGTCAGAGAAGAAGGTGCCGCCTATAATAGTACCTAGATCGACCTCTTCTAGCCCTAGGTTAGAACGGTTATTAAGGATAGTTAAATCTTTGCACTTTTAAATAGCCTAGCGAATTAGTGCTTTGTAAATTATATATTAAAGATTATATACATTTTCTAGCAACTCTATAATACTATAATTAAGAACAGCGGCGTTTAAATATAGGCTCTTTCTTATAGTCTGATCCATTACTTGATATACTATCCGATTCGTCTTGGTAACATGCTGGCTTCCTACTTTGTCGGCGTACAGACTCTCTTTTTTAGTATCTCTTACAGATGGACATTAGTTTTATTACAGTTCGTTATCTGGCTTTAAATTGGTAGTTCACCAAGGACTTTGCGTTTGATTGGCGCCTGGTAATTAACCAAGGATTTAATGGGCTATCTACGGTTAGATGCCTATAAAACCGTGGGTTATATCTGAGCCAACCTCTAGAAGCCAGAAAAGCCCAGATATATATGCCACTCTCTGCTAATCTGCCGGTATTCTACACATGCAGAGGCAACATAACCAGGTGCTTCTTCAATTCCTCTTACATAGATCATACCAGCTGTATTAGCCGCATATGCAGCCTGTGCATCATTCCAGGTTCCGGGAGCGTCTGCTCCATAGTCCTTCCGGAACTTGACTTGCCGTAGATGCCGGCGAGAGATGGCAATCGCTGCGTGGCGCCAAAGAAGGATATTTGCATCGGTATTAAGATATTGCTTAAACTATTATGCAAGAACGTTCGTCAAGCGACTACTCGGCCACGGCTCGCTGTGCGTTCCCTTCTTAATCGCCCAGAGGAAGGTTAGGGCGCTAGGGCTTTCGTTTAGAGCAAGCATACATAGCTGCTCGCAGAATGGCTAGACGAGCCAGACGTAGTAGACCAAGAGCTCACTTATTGCCTCGGGCAGATACCGGTGGATGATTTTAGTTAACCCCAAGACGCTATAGCCCTTATGGTAGAAGGTAACAAAGCCGACAAGGCCATTCTCGATAAAGATATTCCGCCATAGCCCATGGATAGTATTACGCAGCTGCAGGCTTAGAAGCTCAGTTCCTCGTGCAGGCTAGCCCCCTAGGATATGGATAAGGAGAAGCAATAGCTCAAGGAAGTTGTTAGCCTGCTTCAGGTACTGCTCAGCAGTCTTACGCCGCCACACGGCCTTCGCACCCTTAATCAGGAACTCCTGCTATAGCCAGCCCTCATCTAGCACACGATTAAGCAGCCATCAATCTCGCCCTTAGAGGTGCTCATTCCGCGAGTCGTCTAGGAAGCTCCAGCCGGGCTTGCTGTTAGCCGGATCGTCCTTAAGCCGGTAAAGATTAACCGGTGGAACAACATCGCCTCGCTCCTCGTCTGGATGTACACGTAGCAGCTCCTCTAGGAGCGACTATGCAGCGGCTATCTGGGTTGCTAGGAACTTCTTCAAGTCGGTCATACCTAGCTCCAGGCCCTTGTAGCTAAGGTATTCGCCGTCGTCGGTCCAGGAGATATATCCTAGAGAGGTGGTAATCTCATTAATCTGCTTTCCAAAACTGCGTAGCTTTTATGCCCAGTTCACAGGGGAGTGTATGCCATATACCATGAAGCGCTCTTGCATAACATTTAACATATCAGCAATATATGGAACCTCACCTCGATCTACTGCGAGCACTGCCCGTTGAATAACGAGGAGCTGGGCTATCTTGATAAAGGCAGAGAGATATGGGGTATAATGCAGAGAATTGCTAAATGTGGTATTCTGATCAACCGATAATCCAGGATCTCTAATACCAAGAACCGCCATAAAGACGACGACGATGCTATTGTAAATTGTGTCGAATAAAGCATGGTCTAGCAGTAAGATACACAGTTATATCGTAGCATAATCGAGACTTTACTGAAGCTGTATTGGCGCTAGACCAGTGCTTTGCTATTCCTGGGCAAGCTCGGCCGCAGCTTGCATTGCTCGATCGAGGGCTATCACTTGAGCGTCGGTTAGACGATAAGAGAGCTCAGGGCCTTGGTTCCGCCAGACGCGCCGATAAACAAAGCTTAGCAGTTGCTTCCACACCTTCTTATATGTAGTGTAAGTTCCCTCTTAAAGCTTATGCACTAGCGAGAAGTTGGTGGTACGGCGGGTAAGGAAGCTGCTAACACGCTGCTGATCAAAGATATTAATCCGGTCGGTTCGGAGCGATTCTCGGGCTTGCTCGATGAGACGGTTAAAGGAATCGAGGACAAGGACAAGGTGATCATCTAGCTAATCGGGGTCGAATAGGGGATGAGGCGTTGGAAGATTAAGGAGGCGTATAACCCGACTCAAGTTATAACCCCGAAAGTACCGCTCCCATTACGTTAAGTCAAGCTATGGGGAGACCTTAGTCTTATAGCGCAATGTAATATCGGGCTTAGGTGCTTAGAGCTTCTAAGCAAGGGTCTACTCCACTTATTCTCGGAGACTGAGGGGTAGTTTCTTAAGGGCGTCTGCAAGTTAAGCCGGTGCTAGATTAGAGCCGGGCTTACTATTATTAACAAGGAAGTAGCAGGTATAGCCCTTCATGTGGAAAGTCTAGCAGACGATAGGGAAGTAGGCGGTAGTGCTAAGCAGGAGGCGTGATCTGGACGGCCGATCTTTAAACCCTTTATTTCTAGTCCACTGGTAGACTATCTTTAAATATTCAAGAATCCTATTCTAATCACGAATAATAAAGGGCTATTCGGGAGAGTATAGCTTATAGCAGTAAGCATTATTATAGATCCGTAGGTAAGGGATTGGTGGCGTGTTTGTTGGAATGTAGAGTTGCTTAACATCTCGTGGAGGTAAGAGATAATCGGGAGTAAATAGACAAGCATATTCTTGAGTCTTGCTGTGCGGGATAGCACCTTTATGGTTATCGTATAGATAACACGCAATAGCAGTCGAGTAGATAGCATATTAGCACTTTGTATAAATTAATACGCCATAGGTCCGGTTAGGGTAGAGAAGATCCATTAGCTAGGCTGCACGTAGCAAGAGTAAGGTTAATAACTAGAACGCAAGTAACTTAATCGGGTTTGCATTTAGAAGAGCAATTGCAAAAATAGAAGACGCGTTACTATATGTCTAGCTAGGACGCGTTAAATAATTTTAAATTATCTAATCTAATCTCTCTATCAAGGTTAGTTTAGCCGGCAGAATACACAACCGCCTGCTATAAATAGTAAGCGGTCAGATAGGAGATCCCTGTTTCGCAGCTCCGGCGGAACTGCGATATAGTATATACCCTCGGGCGCGCGCGCGGGCGCTGTCACAATCACGAATCCTTGCGGGCATAGCCTAGTATAAGATCGAATCAAATATAATTCTAAGCTAAAGAGGAAAGAAAGAAAGTCTAGAATATAGATTTATAGGAGCGAATATATATACGCTTAGCTAATTAGTATAGTAGCTAGGAAAGGTGGCTAGTAATCGGGTGGCTAGTTAAGCAAGAGGCTAGTGCTACGCTGATATGCTAATGTTATATAGTTAGTTATATAATCAGTCCTGTAATACTACCCCCCCCTCCTATAAGACCTATTCTTAGGTCTATTATTATTATTATATTCTTCCGGAAACTCGTCCTTCTATACTATCTTAATCTAATACCTTAAGTTCTTTAGCGGTCCAGGCTTATAGGGGTATTAGTCGTAGAACTTCTTAAGTGCTAACAGCGCATTTTAGAAGTCTAATAGGGAGTATTTATCTAAGTCTATATTAAATCCGGTCCACTTTACTTAATACCTTAGTCCTCTATAAACTAAGCATACGCCTAGTACCTTCTCGACTTCCTATTTATAGTTACTATTAACCTCTAGCAGTGGCGGGTCTAGGTTATATTATCCTAGCAAAGGATTATCTAGGTCCTTTTATAGCTTATTAGCGTTAAAAACCGGGTGGACCTTTATAGAGTCTAGCAACTCTAGTTAAAAGGCGTTACTATATTGCTCTAGGATTATAAATGGTCTAGCGGCTTATTCAGCAAGCTTTTTACTAGGTCGGAGCAGCTTCTAGTGCTTTATAGTAACCTAGACTTTATTACTAATATTAAAGTCTATCTCCTATTAATACTTATTTGCCTAGGTTAAATACCATTCCTATGCCTAAGTTATATTCTTCCGAGTAACCTCCTATCTATTATAGATCCGTATAAGCATTGCCCGGGCTTTATCCCGGTTAAGCTTCTCCTATAGTAATCCGGCCGGCTAAGGTGGAGTCTAGTTAAACGAGGTTCTTAGCTTATAGCCTATCTTGGTAAGTATTAGTGCTTATCCTATTGCCTTATATAGTAATACGGCCTGCGCGAAATCGACTATTAGTAGTAACTTATCCCAATCGTCTTAGTAGTAGTTAATAAAGGGGCGGAGTCTCTAGTTAATATACTAGTTTATAATCTTAGTCTAGCCGTCCGTTTATATATAATTAGTAGTAGACAATTTTAGCTTAATCCCTAGGATATAGCAGAACTCGTCCTAGAATTAAGATATAAACTATGGTCCTCAATCTAATATAATAGAATCCGGCGGGTCCTATATATAATAGATCTATTAGATAAAGATCTTAGTAGTTTATTTAGTATTAATAGTTTTATAGCAGGGGACCAAGACTAGTCTCTTGCCTAGCCGGTCTATAAATATAGCGATTATATTGAAACCGTTTTTTAAGAGGGGAAATTCTTTAAAGTCTATAGTAATATACTACTAGGGTTATTGCAAGATAGCTAGGGGTTAAAGTAGTCTAGGTGTCTTATCCCTAGGGATATGTAATCTTTAATAGTTATAATAATTTCATATATATTATACAACATCCCTTTCTAATCCGTGCTAGTAGTATTAGGACTAGATAGCTTATATGGTCTTATTCCAACCCGGATATACTATTAATACTTAGGAGTAGGCCTCCCGGATAAGCGCCGTGTATATAGAGGTCCTATTCTATATAGTATCTAGTACTATAAGCTTTCCTTCCCAAGTTAGAAGTCCTTTAGTTAGGTCCTATACCAACTAGGCTTCTATAGTCGCTTTCTAGCGAAGATCCTATAAACTCTTATACCGCCGGTTATCCTATAAGATCTAATCGACTAATAGGATAGAGTCAGCTGCTAGTAGTACTAGTTAGATATCCTAAGTTACTTTAGGGCTGATCTAGTAAGGCTAGAGTAACGCCTAGTTCCGAGTCTATTTTATAACTGCTTCTTAGGCTTAGACGTCTTCTTCTTAGCGCGTTAAGGTATTAGCCTTTTTATTCTTCTTCTCTACTTAAAATAAGATCTTAAAGTTAAACTATAAGAGATACTCTACCTATCTAGCCTATTACATAGAGAGTTGCTTAGTATTTATAAAGTATTCTAAGAACTAATAGTTAGAGTAAACCTATACCTTATTATGCTGGCCTAGCAGTTTAGGTTGCTATGCTTTAAACGCTTATATAATTGTAAGCATTTCCTTATTATATATCGGATAGTTATACTCGGCTAGGGCTATAGTCTTAGATATAAATGCTATAGGCTTCCAGGCGTTATCGCTAGGGTCTAGTTTGGATAGCACCGCGGCTATAACTCTATTAGACGCGTCTATCTCTAGCATGTGGAGCCTATTAAACTGGAAGTAGCCTAGGATAGGGGCCGAGGTAAGTGCTTCCTTAAGGCTAATAAACGCCTGCTTGCATATATTATTAAAGTTAAAGGGCTAATCTTTTTAGGTAGCTAGAGTTAACAGCCGTGCTACATGTCTATAATCTTTAATAAATTGCTAATAGAAGTTATAGAATCCGAGGAAGGCCTAAATGCCTTTTATAGTCTTTAGTTCCTTCTAGTTAACAATTGCATCTACCTTTATAGGGTCTACCCGGATACTATTAGTAGATATAATAAACCTAAGATACTTAGTCGTAATAATATAAAACTCGCTTTTATCTATATCACCTTAGAGACTAGCGGCTCGCAGATAGTCTAGGACCTGCTTAATATATTATTTATACTCGGCAGGGTTCTTCGAGTAGATAATAATATTATCTATATATATAGTATAGAACATATCAAGAATATCTAGAAGTATATTATTTATATAATACTAGTATATAGCCGGTCTATTAGTAAGCCTAAACGGTATTACTTTATACTTATATACTCTATACCTTATCCGGAATATAGTTAGTTCCTTAGAGCTAGAGTCTATTCAAATGCGGTGGAAAGCTTAGCGGACATCTAGCTTAGTAAACACCTTAGCCTTAGATAACCATTGGAGGGTTTCCTTAATAAGAGGCAATAGGTAGCAATCTTTACGCATAATCTCGTTTAAGCGTTAATAGTCTATATAGAACCGGAGACTACTGTTAGGCTTCTTGATAAATAGGATAGGCGCAGTAAAGGGAGCTTAGCTAGCTTTAATAAAACCTTTATCTAAGTTATTAATAATATAGTCCCTAGTAATCTCTAACTTATAGGTTAACTATTAATAGAGGGAGTTATAATTAAGGGTATAGTTCAGGTCTACCTTGATCTTATAGTCCTATTTCTTATAGGTAGGGAGCATATTTAAGGTATCCTTAGAGAATACGTCTAGGTAGTTATAGTATTGCGACGGGAGCTTTTACTGGGTCTACTATTCTTTAGTCTTACCCTCCCTGCGGGTAAGAGGTTCGTATTAGCATTCTTCTAGGAGCTTATTAATCTTATAAAGACTAGTCTAAAAGACTTTGCAATCCTGACGCTTTAGGTGGAGGTTTATAGCGGGGGCTCTAATATAGTAGAGGTCTACTATTACTGCCTTCACGGGGGAGGTTAGCGGGCTTGGTAGGGTCCGTTTTAGGATTTATTTTAGGGTTCTTAGTTTTTAGGGTCGTTTTTTATTTTAGTTTCTAGGTTTTAATCTCTATAAGTTGGTCTTATCGGTTAGCATCTTGCTAGTATTAAGGTAAGGGGGTAGTGTTTTATAGGGAACTAATATGAGTAGTTAGGGTACGGTTCTAAGGTCCGCTATCTTAGGACTTATCCTTCTATATTAGTTATTCGTTTATATAATCTAGAAGTATGCGGGAGTAGGCTAGCTACTTCTTTCCTAGAATAAGGTTATAACCCTTTAGGTTTAAGATAAGAAAGGGGATCTATTACTAGGTCCGGCTAGCAATTTATAAAGTTAGATAAATAAAATAGGTAATCTATTAGGTAGATATGCTATTATATCCCTATACTCTATATAGGGTAGGGAGGGTTAATAGAGGGCATCGCAGAACTATTTAGCGTATTTTATAAAAGCGTTATTAATAAATGCATATCCTATTACTCTAGTATTAATTAGTAAAGAGGTTTTAATTCCAAGTCTATTATTTGCTATTATATATAAGACCTTAAATGCATTCCCTCCTAACTATTAACTAAGATTAAACTCTTATATATTAATCTTAAATATCTCTAGGCAGGAGTCTTCACCTAGGGTTCCTTATTTCCTAAGTCCTCTAACTCCTTAATAGAGGCGATCTTTCCCTTCTAGGGGTAGTTCCGGGCTAGATAACCTAGCTTCTTGCACTTAAAATAGATGCTAAGTCGGAAGAGCATCTGCTTGCTAGGGTTATTATACTAGGGACGTCTATTAGCACTAGTAGCAGGTGCAGCGCGCATAGTAGCAGCGGCTAGGCCTGGTGCTAGCATGGTGGATATCCTATTAGGGAGGGTATAGGACGTAGCTAGGGAGGGGGATAATTAGGTTATATAGGCTTGGACCTAATCGCGCTTCCTAGTAATAACCTGCAACTAGGTATTAATATTTATATAGTAGCGGGCGAACTTGTTTAGGATAGGTTTCTCTAGGAACTTAGTAAGAACCTAGACTTAAAGGTTAAATAAGAGTTTATTATTTAGTTTATATAGGAGTTTAGGCAGGCTAATCTAGGCTTTAGAGGATAGATAAAGGAAGTTGGTATAAAAGGAATAGAAATTGTTATAGCTTCTTATATATAAGTTCTTAAAGGATAGTCAGGCCTTATCCTTTTAGTCGGGATCCTTATAGATCTTATATAGGTGCTCTAGTAGTTCCTTAACGTTTTAGTACTTGCTAGAGGCGCCGGGACGGAGTTAGGGAGAGGTGTGCTTTATAGTATTACTAGAGAGACGACTTACTATATAGTCTAATTTTAGGCTATTATTTAGAAAGAATTCTGTATTACCGCGAAGCTTTCCTTAGATGCGGATAATCTAGTCCTTAAAGGTAAGGGAGTCTCCCTTCTATCCTAAGAATAAGGGTGGGTTAGAAAGCTTATAGGATTAGGGTGCCCGCGTTAGTGCTTATACTTAAGCACCGCTAGCGGCGGCTCTCTAGCGGAGTTTAACTCGATTAATATATTCTTGGATATTAATATTCTTATTATCTAGCGCCTATTATTCTGCCTATAAAGCAGTAATAACCTCCTCTAGTTATTAGATATGCTTATATAACTCTTTATTAGCGGAGTAGGTTTTAATTAGCCTATTTTAGGCTTTATAGTAGAGGATAATTATTTCGTGGATCTAAATATAGAGATTACTACCTTTAAGATCGGTTTCCAGGTCTTAGGCTATATACTTAGTAGGCTTGGCACCGCGTATAATAGTAGTAAAGGTGGAGCGTCTAGACTTAGACTTAGATCTTAATAACTTCTTCTTTTTACTAGGGCTAGCAGTATTAAGGTCGTCGGTCTTATATTCGCTAGCTATTACTAGGCGGTCGTCGTCTTTAACCACTAGGCCTGCCAAGCTAGCAGTGCTAGGGCGAGGCGGTGGTAGGATTTGTTTATTAGCTATAGTATCTAACTAGGTTGGGTTTATAGTATTATTTGTTTAGTTAGTTAATTAGCTAGGTTTATGCTATTTCGGGGTGCGGGTTTTAGGGTTCGGGTTATAATTTATATAGGATATATTTAATTTAAAATCCTTGCTAGGATTAGTTATATAGAGAGCTTAGAATAATATTATAATCACGAATCCTTATAGGCATAGCCTAGTATAAGGTTGAATTAAATGTAATTCTAAGCTAAAGAGGAAAGAAAGAAAGTCTGGAATATAGATTTATAGGAGCGAATATATATACGCTCGGCTAATTAGTATAGTAGCTAGGAAAGGTGGCTGGTGATCGGGTGGCTGGTTAAGCGAGAGGCTGGTGCCACGCTGATGTGCCGACGTCACGTGGTTGGTCATGTGATCAGTCCCGTGACAGGCGCCGCTACTAATTAGCTTATACGTCTATTATAGACCGCTATATAACTTGTCTTTTATCTACTAGACTAATCTTAAGAGACTCTAGATAAGATCTATTACCGTAACTTTTCTTATATAAAGTAAGCGCTAGCAGAGCATTATTATAAAAAGTTAACCAAGATATAAATATTAACTTTTACTAGTAAAATCGTACTATTTTACTAAAATAAAATATATTTTATATCTAGATAACTTCTTTTCTACTAATCTAACTTCTTAATAATTAGTATAGTTAAACGCGTCTGCTAAATCTCTATATTTTATATTATATAAGCTAGGTT
>QGMJ01000996.1:0-10346 GCA_007821545.1 Lachnellula subtilissima
CTTATCAACCCTAACCCTTTCCACAACCCCCTTCCCCTTCCCCGCTCTCTCGACCACGCCCATCTCCCTCAAGACCCCCAGACAATCCTCCCCAGCGATCCACGTCTCGCGACTAACACGCTCTACATCCACCATGCCGCGCCCCTTCTTCCGATCCGTCTCCCGGCACTCCAACAACCAGCGCGCGATCTCCGCGCCCCAATATCGGCGGTATCCCCGCTTGCCCAGATCGCTGATGGGCTTCTCGGGGCCGCCGAGGATTTCTTCGCGCCGGGAGATTTCGTAGGAGACGCCCATGAGGATGGAGCCGAGGCCTTTGCGTTGCCAGGGCGGGAAGATCAGGATGCAGGCTAGGTTGTTATTGTCCCAGCTCATTTTTTCCTTTGAAAAGAAACCGACGATTTGGGGGGGTGTTGATGTGGATGGAGCGGGTTGGTGGACGAGGAGGAAGTAGTTGAAGCCTGAGACGTCGAAGAAGACGGATTTGTTGTCTAGGAAGAGCTTGGCGAATAGGGAGAGGTTTTGGCAGAATACCTATAATCATTAGTCTGATGCACTCTTTTGTGCGAGAAAGGGGATATATATACGCACCGTCTCAACACCTCCGTCAACCTCCCAAACCTCCCAGCGTCCCCTATTACCCCCCTCACGATTTCCATCTCCATCTCCATCTCCACCGCCACCATGTACATAGACCCTCCTCCCAGGCGGTCCATCCTTCCCAGAAATCCTCCCACAAACCCTCACATGCTTAACATACCCCTCCACATCCCTAGCATAAGCAAAACACCCCCCACAAACCCATAACTCCTTCACAATGGCCCCTCCGGCTTTCCCTCCCCCTAGCCCGCCTCCTTTCCCCCCAGTACTTCCACCACTATTCTCAATCCCCTCCTTCCCCAACCCAGGATACCAAGAAGGATACCAAGCCCGAAAAGAAAGAGATGCGAAGATCACATTCTCGATATTGCGTTCCATGTCTTCACATTTATTCCCCTTTGCATCCTTATCCCTATTCACCTCGACATCCTCGTTTCCATTTCCTTTCGGTCTCGATTTCGATTGCCCTTTCAATTTCGTAATAGTAGTAGAAGCGGCAGCGGATGCAGCAGTAGCAGTAGAAGTAGGAGACCCCGACGGGATTTACTGCGAATTCCTGGCATTTTCGCCTTGCCCCCCTTCCGTAGTTCCTCTCCCCTTTCTCCCCTTTGCCCTTTCACTAGCTGTTCTCCTTGCCCTAGGTTCCCTCCCTCTCGTGTACGATTAACCGTTAATTTTATCTTGATCTTCGGCTTCGGTTTTGTTTTCGCTTCCTCTCTTTCTTCTTCTTCTTCTTCTTCCTTCAATTCCTCTGCCTTTAATTCTTCGCCTGCTTCTGCATTTAACCGTTGTATATGCGCAGCACCATTAGACGCATACGTATACGTGTTTGTGTCCCTGTTCGTGGGCGTTGAAGCTGAAGTTGGAGGTGAGGTGTAGTGGGGTTCGCTCTCGCTCTCGCTCCTCGCCGCGTCGTCCTTATCGCCATCATCGCGTCTCGTAGTAGCTGTACGCGTTGAAACCATTTTCTCCCTCTCACTACAGTACTGTATGGGCTTTGTGCAATGCATGTAAAACCTAAATTAGAATGAAAACTCTGATTTTTGATATCTATATGCGTAGGGAGCTACCTAGTCATGTTAACCCCCCCCTTTTTTTTATTAGTTTAGTTGGTTGGTTGGTATGGAGATTCAATTAAATTTGACAATTGGTGGGTACGTAATTCTATTCTCAAGCTGTTTATTTTATTACTGTAATTCATTCACGCCACATACATGTATTATGTCAATCAAAGAAAATCCATCTATCAATTACTACCTACAGCCATGCATGCACTTACGCATTCATGCACAGTATAACCCCCTCCCCCCACCTGACGCAAAACATAATGTACTGTAGCAATCACCTTCCTTCCATTCTCTCCCATGCCAGAGAAGATCATAGGTGTGTAGTAGTGTAGTGTAGTAGCAAGACAATGTTATGAAGAGTTGCCACCAAACCCAAGTTCGTTCTTTCGTTCCTCCCCATCCACTTTGTATACATCTCCCCCTCGCCCTCGCCCTCCCCCATTTATTCGATCTATCTTACATGCCCTCAAACTCGCCTCCAAGATCATCTTCATCCAAATCCCCGTCCTGGATCTCCTTTGCCATCTCACGCTCGCGTTCCCGTGCTTCTTGGGCGTTCTTCAGCTCCAGTCTATGTTGGTTCATTGGAAATCGCATAGCCTGTTACAATCAATTCATCAGCAAATGTCCATTTACAAGTCAGAGGAAGAGTACATACCTTGACACTCTCATCATGAAGCGCCAGACAGGCTTGGATACGGTCATGGAACGCCTCACCCGGCTCCCTCGTAGCGTATACATCTCCAACCTCCTTACTCTTCATGAACCCCTTTTCGCGGTCCAAAGAAGCCTCTATAACACCATCCCTAATAGCCTTGGCAACAATGTACTCCGCAGACTCCTCACTCTCCAACTTCAAGCGTATGCATATATCGCGAAGGGAGATTCGGGAGTAGGACAGGGACATCATGCGAATACCAGTCCTGATGACGTTTTGTCGAAGGCGGAGGATAAGAGTATATGTGCCATCTCGTCGGAAAGTCTCGCCATATTGCTTAATGGTAGTCTCGAACTCACCTAGAAGGCCAACTCGTACGGCTTGTACAAGTTGGAGATATGGTTGCAGAGCGCGCTCCATGCTCTGATCACGGAAAGTAGCACGTTCAGGAATATCACCCATCAACAGCTTAACCACAAGCAACAACTTGGTTGCACTCTGCGAGAAACCTGCCGCGCTGGGGCTTGATGGCGCCTTTCTTGTTGCAGCAGTGAAGTGCTCATGAGCCTCGGTATATCGCAACTGAATAGCACGGATTCGACCCAAGTAGTACAGATATCTCGCAACCTGGTTATTCGATGCGCTGTCAGGGAGTCTTGTGTGTGATACGAGGAGGTCGGCTTGGCTGATATGTGAGGTAGATAGGTAATTTCGTAGAAGCAGAACGATAATCGTAGATTGAGTATCGACATCTTTTCGTAAAACGGCTGTTCGAAGAGCAGAGAGCAGAGCAGGTCGGATGGAAACAACAGGCGATGAAGGCGATGGAGGCAATGGTGCCATCTGTTCACAGAAGAGGGAGTAGTAAAAGTACACACGGGCAGAAAGAGAATCCAGAGTTCGGCGGTTCAGAGTGTGTATCCGCTCAGCCAGGTACTGTGAAACATCGGCACCCTTCTGGTTGGTCTTGTTGTCCAGGTAGTAGATTTGGATCAAAATACCAAGGAAGATCTCGATTTCGGGAATGATCTCTTTGACTTCCTTCTTCCCAGCCTTGTTTGCCTTGGCCTCTGAATCGATTTCCATCTCCGTCGAGCTTGGCTTTGCAAAGGTGGCATTCTCTCTACCGATGGCATACAGAAGTGATTCCGCCGCAGGACCTTTCGAAGCATATGTCTCTGTGATGACTTGCGCTAAGATATCGGGTGTAAGGCGTTTGCGGATAGAGGAGATTGATCGAAGGGCTCGGAGGGAGAATCTGGCATCGAACAACGTAACAGCGCGTTCCAGTAATGGAAAACTGCCCTTGATATCTACACGCTAGAGTTAGCCATCTGTAAACAGAGAAGAAGCAACAAGGTACATACCAGCTACAGCTTTCGCTACAGGATCAACCTTCATAGCACCATCCTCCTCAACAGCCTCCTCACCATCCATAGCCAGATCACCATCACCATCCTTCTTCCCCTCACCAGCAAGCTTCTGGCCCTTTGAAGGTGGCACAACGACCGTCATCTCCTCGTCGCCTTCCTTGGCCTTCTTGCCCTTTCCACTCTTCATCGAAGTCGGCGCATCGTCTTTCATCTCGACGTCTTTAGCTCCATTGACACCATTCCCGACAGGATCGGAGCCGTTGGTGTGAGGTGTCTTGCTGGGCATATCGTCTGCTTGGCGTCTGTCCGCAAGGCGCCCTTTGTGTTAATTAGGTGCTCGGAGGTCGCGTCGGGTGCAGATACGGGCACGTCGTTGGACTAGATGGGAATTCTGGAGGGAGTGTGAATGGCAGCTCTCTGGGAGTGCGAAGATACAAAGGTAAAGAATTAATGCAACTACAAAAAGTGTGTTGTTGGTGGAATGGAGAAGAGTCGTTTGAGCTCTGGGGATTACAACGACTTGAAGCTTGAACAGGTAGGGTACGGTATTCACGACGAGCCAAAGTGGCACTTATATCTTACGTCGTGTTTGCGGCCTGGAAAAGCGGACTGCGAAGATGCGCCTGCACATGAATAAGCATAAACAGCATTTAAATTTCCGTAAAACTTCAAATTCACGCTACAATTATAATCTTCAGCTCAGCTTCATATTTTTACAAAACACCAACTAGATTCTCATAGGTGTATCATGAGAAATGGCGGTTTGATAGCTAAACTGAATGACTCGATCATATGACGACGGCCGTAGAGCCGTCTGGCACTTCATATTATCACGTGCACATATGAGCAGTATCGGAAAGTACATGAGAGTGTTATATTGCATAGTATACGGCTTTTCGTGCATTGAAGGAGTGGATTCCAATTGTCCAGGCCAATTCCATGCCATGCATGCCGTAGTTTCCTCTAAACGCCGAACCTTCAGAACTCCATCCTCCACCTATAAACTCCAACGCATCTAACCATCCCAAGTCGACAGCCATATCATATTACAGTAGGAACCGTAGGAGCTGTACTTCAGTCGGAGTTCTTACCCCCAGTGACTTTAGCAGCTTGCACAGCAGACATCTTCGCAATCCAAGCTGGAGCAGGTTGAATCTTGCGGACAGTACGAATCTCATCGCTAGCGTAGCCGGGAATGCGGATATTGTAGTTGCGTTCAAGGGTGAGTTGGATATCCCGGATCTCGAGGACCTTGCTACCGCGCTCCTTGGCCATCTTGCATGCGTTGTGTAGGACTTGGTCGACAAATGAGTCGGCGACTGTGAGCATAGACTGCGAATATGTTAGTATGTGACAAGTAGAAGTAGAGGTAAAAGTGGGATGATTGAAGACCAAACAAACATCTTCAGCCCAAAGAAAACAAACATACCTCTTCAACCTCCGGCATAAGACTCGGCCCATCACCCTGACCGCCACCCGTAACTTGCTTGACTAGCTCATCCAACTTCTTCCGACTCAACACACGATTATCGTCACTCGCCATATTGAAGCCCGGCGTCTTGGGCAGGACCGGCTGAGCCATAACACCACTTCCACTATTGCTAGGGCCGCCAGAGAACGTAGGACGCGATTGGTTGATCGCAACAGGTTGCGGCGGTGCAGCAGAGCGCTCGTCCAGATACTTGGGAATGGGCATCTTGTTGGTGACGATGTTTTGCGTCTCGCGTTGCGAGGGGTGTGAGTGACCCATGACTTGCGGTTGAGAATTATTTTGTGCTCCTCCGTTGGAATAGCTTCTCGCCGCCTGCGTTAATGCAGCCGAGTGAGTTAACGCACGAGGGATTTGCTGCGCTTGTGATGTAGCTGATTGAGGCGGACCGGCTGATTGAGGGACCGCTGATTGTGGAGAATTGAGATTTGGCCGTTGTTGCATTTGCGATATCGCCGTGTTTATTGGAGGTGGGACGCCAGCTTCCATTTTTTATATTTGGGTTCGGGTTTTGGCCAGCGGATTGGTGTGGCATGGAAGGGGCGGTGGGATTTGGCATCTGCCCTGGTTGCGACATTTGCCCATTCTGTGGCAATTGCGGTCGAGCACCGCCCATCTGCTGGTTTCTGGCGGCTTCAATCGCAGCATTCACTGTCTGGGTGTTTTGCAAAGCTGGGTTTTGAGGCTGCTGTTGAGGATTCATCTGAGGACGAACAGCTTGACCATTATTTGCAAGCGCACCACCAACTTGCGGCTGCGTAGGACTTCCTTGACCACCATTGGAAGCATCTCTAGCATCTCTGGAAGCTTTGGCTTGTGTCTGTTGAAGACGGAAGGTATCCACGAACCCCTTAGCCTCGGAATGTGCCTTCTGGAGCGTCTCTTTCTTCTCCTTGTAGTCCTTCTCTTCCTCTGGGTTCAAGGGTTTGCCGTCATTCATCCTCTTCTGTACCATAACATCCATCTGCGTAAGTCTAGTACTAGAACTCTCCATAGATACCAGGCCCTTCAAGTACCTATTCTTGGCCTCCGCAATCCACTTCAAAGCATCAGGGCTATTCGGGTTCACGTTCGCAGGTACCACATAGGGAAACTTGGCGACATGGTCCATAACCTTCGCCGAGACTCTAGGCTGCGGCTTTGCCTGCTGCTGTATCTGCTCAGGATTCGGCTTCGGTGCACTATTCTCCCCAGCTTGTCCTGCCTGCGGCTGGCCCTGACTGACTGGTCGAGCAGCACCAGAACCTCCAATTCCAGCCCCGCCTCCCTGCTGAGCCTGCTGCTGCTGCGCTCGATAGTTCTGCATCTTCGCTGTCAAGGTCTTTGAGAACTCGAATATCTTGCGTTTGGCTTCCTGGTGCTGCTGCGTCTCTGGTCCATGACTCTGCAACTGGTTCCACAGCGACCTCAGCCCGTTCTCCCATTTCTCTTTATCGCTGCTAAACGCCTCAGGCAGGCTGCGCATCTGCTCGGGCTTGAACATCGGGATATTGGGTCTTCGCTGCTCGCCCGGGGCAGGTTGCTGTCCCGCTGGCGCTCCTCCACTACCACCTCCATTGTTCATATCGGCGTCGTGGTGATTGCTGAGTGGAGAGAATGCCGGAAATATTCCCCTCAATGGCCAATAGATATGATATTTGGGCCTGCCTAGACTCGAAAGCCGTTGCAAATGATTCGATGGATTAACGGTACGTCGACGTGAATTATGATGGTGTCACACGTAGATATCTGAGTCGGTGATGATGTACTTGTGTAAAAGACTTAGATATGGTCCGAGACAGAGGTCGGCTTTTAGGTAGAGCTCCGACGCTAAACTTGCTCTTTCAGCCTCCTTCTTGCTACCTTGCTAGGTACTACGCACCATTCCGCATCAAGCACTTGTCGTAATAGTTTGCGGGGGTGGCGCTGCAATTCAGTGACTCGAAAGTATACTTACTGTATTATTGCCAAAATAGGATAGACGATCAATTGCTGAGGTAGGTACTTGTAGATATTCGAAAGTTCGATGCCGCGGCCAAGTTCTGAAACCTCATCTAATATTCTTGGGGCATGTAGGGTTTTAAAGTAATATGAGCTATGTAGGTAGATCTTGACAAGAGGGCTCAATTGTTTTGGTGTGAAGATTGTCTTGATGTTACCTTCCTTGTTGAACCTAGTCTCGATCATCCCAAAAGGCTGGACAGCGTGCAGGTGAATACTTAGGTACTGCAGTATGAATGGAACTCATTCACAGAGTCGGATTGAACAGGCCAGAGGACTGGACTGGTGAACATCCAAGGTGGGTGGATGGACTCACAGTAGCTGATGAACAAGGTTATGTCTCACTCCAACCAGTAGAAGACTCGTTATAGAACAAACTGACTGATGAATCCTTTGCAGAGTATGGTATCCTGAAGATGCTATCTAAATTTTCCAAGCAGACAACCAACCAAACCGAACGCTATGCTGAGTTCCATGCCCGCCAATCCTTATATAGTTCTTGGCCCAAGCCATGCGTGCCTATCTATAGTCATCAATCATAATCATAATCATCAAATCATTCAGCTGAGCCATCCACCCCCATTTCTACCTTCACCCTTACACAACCGTAAAAACTTCTGACCAGCCCCTACCCTATTCTGAATCCTCGTCATCCGAATCAACATCCATATCCTGGACATAATAAGGCAGGTTGCAATCAACCCCCTGCCCCTCATCCTCACTCCCTTTGACCTCCACCACCTCCTCGCAGCTCTCCGGCTCCTCCAACTCATCGATCCTCGGTGGTGGATCATCAAATATCAAGCTGATCCGCTCATTATCCGCCTTCCGCCTTAATCTCCTCGCACTCGAGCCAGCTTCATTTGCGCCCTCGAATACAGGCTGCACGTCTTCCTCATCGGTATCGCTGCCAATGCTTTGACTAAAGGTCCGTTTCTGCACACTGCCTGAGCTGCGCCGTTTTCGTCGCTTCTCGGCTTGCACTTTCTTCAACCATGTCTCCCGGTCTAGTTCCGGGCCTAGGATATCCTGCGTCTCGCAATTCATGTTGCGAATCCCGGTGTACAGTTTATGTGGGAGGTCGTTGCGCGGAGAGGCTTTGATTGAGGGCGCCCGGTCAGACTCGGCATCTTCGTATTGATGTGGTCTGATTACAGATTCGTCGTCGCTGTCGAAATCCTCGTAGTCCGACTCGCCGAATTCCTCGAGTGTGAAGTTTTGCGTCTTTTTATGACTGTGCGATTGTTATAGCGTAATGGTGGTGGTGGTGGTGGAGATGATGAGGAGAGAGGTTTTGTTAACGGGGGAGGAGGCGAGGGAGCGTGGGGGACTGCCGCTGGTTGAGGATTGGACGGAGGAGGCTGAAGATCGCGGCGAGAGATCATTCGAGCGGGAAGAGGGGATGAAGCTGAAGGTAGGTCCTTTGCCATTGGGTATAATATTCCCATCTTTTGTTGGTATCGTGGAGTGGAAGTGCATGCCATGACGGCGGTTGTTCCCAAACGCATAGGAAGTTGTAGGCGTCTGCGGCGGAGATGAAGGCCCTTCCTGCTGGGCAAAATTGAAATTAGGTGTAGCAGGCCGCATAGCTGCTGATTGAACCGGGTCGTTCTCGTAATTCGAGATGTGCTTTGGCACTGGTGGGAAGTGAAAGTATTGTAGGTCAAGGCGTCAACGCCCGAGGTAAGTATCTCCAACAAGGAGAAGGAAGACGAGGAGGATTGCAGTTCATGATAAGCAATAGAGAAGCTCGGACGCCAGAGGGCTTCGCAATCTAAATCCACGGTCTCGTCTTATGGCTTTAAAAAGGGGTGTCAGAAATCCAGAGTGACTTCTGAACTTTCCTTTCTCGCGGGAGTGCAAGGATAAGCCGCGAGTACCGTTAGACGACAAAAATGCAGGGCGACCAATTGTCGACGCTCGCTTTTTGGTTAAAGCAGAATAGATGGGCCAGCGTTGCCTGCTGGGAATAAAGAGGCGCAAATTTGGACTCGTTTCGGAGTGAAAACAAGTGGAGGGTGTGCTTGTTGTGGGAGGTGAGTAACGAGGTGTGAGTTGTCCGCGAGTATTAATCTCTAGGATGACGGTGAGGTGGGAGGGCAATGCAAAAGTGCGACCAGCCGAGCACTTATACTCTTCACTACCAACTAATAACTATGCTCCAGTCAAAAAGCAGCTAAAAACCTGTAAATTGATCCCGAGGGAAACACGCATGCACGACTGCACGACACGGCGAATTCGGGACCGTTTTGATTTGAGCGGAAAGTGATCTGAGTGTTATGGTGCCGTATGGATTCCTGTAGGCCAATACAACCCGGGTTCAGCCTGTGTCGGGCAGCAATTGTTCTGGGTCCTCCCTTGTATAGCCGCTTGATCTGAAGCCGTAGTCTGTCTTGTTTGTTGCCGAATATGGAAAGAGCACGCGGATTGGATGGGGAATGCTTCCTTCTTCTTGAAAATATAGAAAAGTAATCGTGAGTAGTGCACAATCAAGTCCAACGAAAATGAAAATGTTGATGAGTACTGCGGGCCGGGCCCAAAGAAAAGAAAGGTTTGGAGGGGCAGGTTTTCCTGGGCACGTCCATCAATCAATCCATCAGTCAGAGTGTGAGAGAGATGCTATGCCACTGGCGACCCCTGGCTGGAGACATGATTTTTTTATATTGCGAAGGATTCGATGCGTTGGCAGCACCGGTGAAGAAAGAGAGACGAAGAAGAAAAGAGAAGAGAAGAGTTCAGCAAAAAGTCGGAAGAGATGCAAACCCTGGAAGAGTGGCATGCCATGGCATGGGTATGCAGCAATTCCCGCGCTTCTTCACCAATTGTGGGGAGCAGATGTAGGAGATGCGTTGGTAAGGCGGAGAAGTGAGAGAAATGTTCTGCGCTTCATCCTCATTCGTGACTGAGTTACCATTTTCTTGATTGGAGCTGGAGACTGGAAATATACGGATGCCAATTGGGACGTGTAGACAATATGGTGTAATTTAATGTTTGCATAGAAGAGATATTCAACCTGGTGTCGCTATTCCTAGCCGTAATTAATTAATCGCGGTTCCAATCAACGACGCGTAAAGTAGTAAACACTTCAACTCAACTCAATCAACCACCACCAAACCCAAACCCATCCACAATGTCTCTCCTGTCCCGGCATCTAGAGCAAATCTCCCTCTGCTCAGAAT
>QGMJ01000997.1:0-10350 GCA_007821545.1 Lachnellula subtilissima
TGGGCTTTTGGGTTGAGGTTTGTTTTACCTTTCTTTGCTATTTCTCTCTCTCTCCTTGCATCTGCTTTTGTATTTGATTTCTGTCCGGGTTTATGTATGGTATTGAACTTGGATTTGAGGTGTGTTGAAATAGTGAGGGGAATGGAATTGGGCTAATAGTGAAACGGATAGGTATTTTAACTCATGGTTCCACTGCTTCGACGCAGCGGTCATCATAGCCGGTTTTATCGTTGATGTGCTACTCCATGGAGTTTTAGAGGAAGTGGCTTCCCTGGTCGTGGTGTTGCGTCTTTGGCGATTCTTCAAGATAATCGAGGAGTTTAGCGTTGGTGCTGAGGAGCAGATGGACGGGTTGGAGCTGAGGATTGAGCAGTTGGAGTCTGAGAATTTGGATCTTAAGCGGGAATTGAAGAGGCAAAAAGGTACGCTTGATGAGGAAGAAGATGCTGGGTTTAGAGGTGGGAGTGCTAAGTGGAAATAATCAAGTATAAAGGTTGGGTCAGTGCTAGCGTTAAGAGTTCACGACGACTTTATTCAAGTTGATGAGAGAAATGGAGTACAGTTTGAATGTGTGTTTCTGCTTCTATGATACAGAATGCTGCCAATGTAATTCTAGCCCAAGAATAAAGTCTTTGTCGTAAGTGAAATCTGCGCAAGGCAGGATAAATCATAAGTAGGCTTCGCTGGTGTTCGGATGGGAAATGCTTCCACCTGTATAAAAAATCACTTATTGCGCCTCTCCTTTCCAGTCTCCTTCACGGGGCTAACAAATGTAACATGCTTTCCCTCTTTCCTCAGGCCACCACCGTTTTTTATCCTTGGAACCTTCTCCACCCCATCGTCTTCGATGTCGATCTCAGCAACGTCACTATCGTCGCCTTGATGCTCGTCCACCGAGATCACACTTTCAGCATCGACATCATCTTCATCGTCACTAACGAGACTGGGTGGTGGTGCATTGTTACTGGCCATAGTGTTGGGACTAAGGTCACTGATAGAAGGACTTGTCATTTCCACATCAAATTCGCTGTCATGGTGATGATGATCTTCGGAAGGTGGCGTATTGATATTAGATGTATTCATGACTGGGGTAGCATGGGATAACAAAGGTGGTATCCCGTTGAATCTGCTATCGATGCCTTTGCTGCTCTCTGGACGACCAGTTGGGGCAGGTGACATTCCAGCTCGGGCAGGCATGCGCATACCAGGAGTAGGATGAAGAACGTTGCTGTTAATGGAAATGTCTCCACCATCAGACTCGTCACCAAGTGGAGAGAACTCTTCAAAGTCCACAATCTTCTTTGCATCGGCAACCATCTCAGGAAGGTTTCCACGGAATGCATGTTTGCTTAGTAGATCAGAGAGATGCGGTGTCTCCGTTGATGGGACAAATGACTTGTTTTGAGGTGGAATGGGTTTCACACTTGTCTTCTTCGAAGGTGTCGCATTGGCGCTGGTTGGTATTGCAGTGACACCAGGAAGTTTGCCTTGCTTGAATAATGCCATAGATGACTCGATACGAGATAGGAGGTCAACGTAGGCGCTGTTGTTCGATGGGGCACTCCTGATAAGAGGATGCACCAAGCCACTACTGGTAGAGGTCGGTGTCTTTTCCTCGCCAACAATACCACCTGATTCGTCAACCTCAACAGGCTGGCCACTTGCAACGGCTGCTTCCTCATGGCTCTTGAACTCTCGATGATGAGCAATGCGACAGTGGTTGATAAATCCTTGAGTGCTAGAGAAATCCTCCCGCTTACAGTCGATGCAAACAAGCTTGATCATTTGGCCATCTGATTGCCGTTTGAGGATAGAAGGGCCTGCCTTTCCCTTCTGTGTAGGATAGCCACTCGACAAAGCTTGAAGCTTTTGACTTCCACCTATGGAGCCCCTTTGAGCCCTAGATTTGCCTACAGGTGTGCTATTTTCCACGGCATAAGAATGCCTGGTGGCACGCCCTTCTAGAAGAGGTCTGCTGGCACGTGATCCTTCAAATCCCCTGTTCGTCTCAACTGGTATTCCGTCGAAACTGGGATCTGGAATCAACCACTTGGAGTAATGTCTCGTGTATGGGCCATCGGTGACTCCATAAGCAGGCGCCCATTGGGGCACATTGCCACTTTTCTTGAGAGTAGCCCCTGTTCCATTCGCAACATTCAATACTGATTCTGCTGTTCCTTGAGAAGTTGGATAAGGAATTAGGTGACAGCGACGAAGCTGTTCTAATGCGACCTGACACTTGGCAAGTTCTTGGTTGATCAAACGAAGTTCTTCATGCTTCAGCATGATCTCGAGGCCAAACTGGGATTCGATGATATCCCTAACTCGGCCTTGAACGACAGCGTGCGCTTGCTCTTCTGTGGCATGCCTTTCTCCAGAATTCTGAGGCTGAAGTGAGTCCAGTGCATCTGGTTTTCTCCGCTTTGCATCGTGTATTGGAGCGCCTATCGCTTCCGGCGCATCCTCACTACTGCCTCTTTTCCTTTTCAATAGCCCTCCTCCAGTGAACTCATCCACCACAGGTCCAGTGGCAGGCGCCATATTGAAATCTGTTACTCCATTTACCACTTTGTCACCCCTGGATTCGGAGATCCAAGAAGGAAGTCGGAACATTCGCATACAGTATGTCGAAGCCTATTCGACGTAGTTGCGGCCTGGCGCTTCGCGTGCCGTCGGAGAGTATGCGCGGAAATTCTAAGCCTTAGATCGGGAAGGCTGTTATAGGTCTCAAGGAGTGAAGGTGTTGTTGTTCGTTGCGGAATTCACTGTGATGACGATATAATGGGTCCCCTTTTTTTAACCCCGTCGCAAAACAATCAGATTGCGCAACCCAAAATTTATACAGAAAGAGTGTTAATTAAAAGTCGTATCGAGAACAGTGCGGTATCGCGAAAAACGCGACCGTCGAAAGGAGTGGGGAAGAATCGAATCGAACGTTGCCGTCGCGGCGAAGATGTGAGAATGTTGATGGGCTGATGAGGTGAGGTGAGGTCAAGGCCGGGTAAACGAAGAATGCGGTTGAAATAGCGCGGGTCGCAAAGTATCGGGATGACAAGGCAGGAAAGAAGAAACAAGAAATACGTGAAAGGGTGCGGTATTACAAGAGAAGAAAGGTCGTGGGACGAAGTAAGTAAGAGGTTATTAAAAGGGAGAAATAGTCGTTGATACAGAGTTGTTGCAGTTTGAAGTCGTGAAATAATAAAGAAGCAGGAGCAGGAGCAGGAGAAGGTCTGTTGGGTGAGCGGGCGGGCGAGCGAGCGAGCGAGTGAGCGCAAGAAGATGCGATGCGATCGCCCCCCAAATGGAAGCGGAAGCTGGGAAAGGGCTCGCGCGTCTAGCTCCGCTACGTAAGGGCCGTGGCGGGATATTGACTAGGATTATAAATTTAGAGGAATGGATTATGGATTACAGTACAGGGCGACATGCTGTCGGCGGTATATGATTGGAGGCACGGAGAAAAACATGGGTACCAGGCCTGGCCTTTGTATTACTCCGTACTTTGGCGTCCGGTCGCTGCCTGTTCCTTGTCCTGCGGTGCATACATACTGTACAGTACTGTACTGTATGCATACTACAGTCCTCCACCTCCACCATCGTTGAATTGCTTTTGCTCTCTCACATGTTCAAGGCGTGATATAATGCTACAGTACATAGGCCTCTAGTGTTGGACCTCTTTCTCACGTCTTCCCTCTAATCCCTTCTCTCAAAAACGGCTTGACTCGCATCGTGCAGTTTTAAAGTGCTGACTGACTGACGCATGAACCTTCTCCAGAGAAAGTTCTCGGGAAGGCCTCCAATAGGTTGGACGGCTGGATATCATCAGATAGTCGGCTTATCACGAACAACTTGCCTTGCTTAGGCTTTATGTAGTACTACTGTATCAGAGCAAATAGAACTACTTGCCAGTAAACTTTACACAAAGCCCCGCGGACCAAAGTCAATTGTTAGGATTTCCGTATCTGCTGTGCAAAAGAAGAGCCTCCCGTCCTGGCCGGCATCTATCCCCGGCCCCATCTTGGCACCATCTTGAGCAGTGAGCAGTGAGCACTGAGAAGGCTGGCTTGGAGCGGGAAGCCGTGAGGCATTATTACCGTATACATGCACTTACGAAGTTCTTGCATATGTGCATATTGCCGAAAGGGCTCTGAGTGGTCACGTTAGAAAAGTAAACGTCTGTTTCTTGAGGCCAAGACTTGAAACCAAAACACCAGACGAGACGCTGCCACGCCACAGATACCCCACGCGCATGAAAAATAAGGGGAATGTGTGACGGGAACACCCAGGCAACCTCTGGAAACTCTGCCTATCATACCGCTTGTGTTGACAGGGGACATAATGATCTGAGAGTTGTGTCCAATGGGATATAGAACCTTGCTCTACGTTGCAGCCTCGTCTGACTTGAAGCAGAATGGAATGGCTGCTAAGGAAAAGATGCTTGAAATACCATAAATACGACGAGGCCCACAGAAACCCGAATAAAAAAAAAATCCGGTGCGAAGACAGTGAGTTATCGTATTGTGTTGTGAGACGCGGTTCTCCTCCCACCCAATTGAGATATAAAGGTGACGTTGCCTAAGCAATGGCACAGTACTGTAAGTTACGCCTTGATATGGATCTCCCACAAAACAAGAAGCATTCAAGTGGTATTGAATGCAGAGAATCAGGCGTGCTCGCAATTCCTAAACAACACTTCGATTTTTGAGATGATCTACTTGTATAGCATCGTCGTTGAAAACTCGCTTATGTAAATGGGTCCTTCCCTTTCTCCTCTTGATGCAAATCAATGTTGCTTCATCACTACACGTCCACAATAGATTAACTTCAATCAAGCATCTCTGCTCCAGCTATACTTCCACTCCACCCTGGTCCCTTTAAATAGCTTCTAGCTCTCATCCGCAATCATGGCACGAACCAAAAAAGCAGCCAGAAAACAAGCCCCCAATACTCCCGCGAGACGATCAAAGAGCACAGCAAGGAGAAGCAAGAAGTCAAGAAATCCAAACATAACAAGAAGAACAACAAAAAGCAAGACACGTCTGCTGAAGCCGGACTAAGCAACCCACCAATCACGGGATCAGAGCCCACAGAGATGTCCATCGATCCACCAGCTCCCATTTCCACACCAACGACTTCTTCAGCAACCACAGAATCATTAGGCGATCTAGCAAGTACTCATGACGTCTTGCGCATGTCTATTATTTCCTCGACTCAGATGGAGAAAAAAGTCACGGCGATTCTCAAGCACCTGGATACCCCGGACAAAGTAGCTGTAGTGATGCTGCACTCCAAGGCGAAAGTTGCGTCGAAGCTTATTAGCATCGTGGAGATTGCTAAGAGGGAGATTACCGCGGGGGGTGGGAAGTGGTTTCAGTATAATGTTGTTGAGGGGGTTTTGGAGGAACAGTCTGAGGGAGAGCATGGGGAAAATGAAGGTGGCGTGAAACTTGGGGAAGTAGAAAACATAGATGTTGAAGATAAGGAGGAAGAGGAGAGTTTTGAGACTATGAAAACGCCGTTTGAGAGGGCTATTGAGGGAAAGCCTAAGGTTAGAGCTGTGCCGGGCATGACTACGTATCTTTCGAGGATTAGAATTGAGAGGCTTGGGAAGAAGTATGGGTGAGTTTGAATTGCGACTAGGTTACTATTTTGCATAAGGACTAATGGATTCATAGAGAGCAAACAAATGGATTGGAGACTGATCAGGCGGATCGGTCGAAGAAGTGATGGGGTGGCTTTCAACTATCAAGTTTCACAGGATGGAAAAGCTGAGTATCATCTGGTCTGCAGAGGACCAAGAGGTAGGGATACTCTCATGACCTAAATACGTCTGAATGGCAGCGTCAGGAGGTGGAGGCTTTATAAATCCAGGCTATGAAGAAAATAAGTATATCACACCACACTAACCGTCGAGTCTGCACGCTGTAAGCTACACTAGTTTTAAACCTCACAGATTCATAGATGTGATAAACGCCAAGATTACAGAAAATGCCCCAAAACGCCGAGGGTTGCTTCTCAACCCTCCGTCATCTGCTATGCAATAAACAACCTAGTCGGCAATTGACTGTGTACCATACGGGCTCAATGTCCCTATTCCAGCTATACAGCTATATTCCTTGCCACATATATAATACACCTCCATCCCGGGCATCCCGAGCTCTTGTCAATGCTTCACATCATCCTTGTGATCATATGAAAATCTCAGGACAAAATTGACGATCATAGCAATCAGAATAACAAGAGTCAAGAGCGTAGGACCAAGTTTATCATCGAACCCAGCCTGACCCCTCTGTCTAATCGACCTCGCCCTCCAGTGGAATGTCACCAGCGCATATATCATTGTGAGCACCGCCGCGAGCGTGAAGAGGAAAGCTGAGATGAAGGCAGGCTTGTCACCGAAGTTCAACATGCCAATGGCAAGAGCTGCAATGACTACGCCTAAGCTCAACCATGATAGGAAGGTCCGTTCGTTTGCGAAGAAGACCTTGGGCTCGACTCGGGTTGGGAGGGCAATTCGCTTGCCTTGTTGAAGAATTCTATGTTAGCATGAACTGAACAATTCGACTGCCAGATTAGACAATTGACGGGTTCCAGAGACATACCAGGCGTGGCTTGAAGCAAGGGCTGGCTCGACATTGTCAAACAAACGAGAGGCGGGACCCGAGGCTGGCACTGAACAACTGATCGATTGGCTGGGTCTGAATGTCCTGAATTGGGCAAGGATTGAGGGCGATGAGAGATATTTGGGCGCGGATAGGTAATCAGGGACGAATATTGGAGGTTTGGGTCTTGTGCGGTGTCAGAGGAAAGGTGAGGGGAAATTTCGTTGCACAATTTGTTAGATTTAACCTCTGCAAAGCTCACCTTTTCAAGAAAACCAAGTCAAGCCCCACGACGCCTTGCGATAAAACGTGCTGGCTTCTCGCTAGCTGACTGGCTAGGTAACATCATGTATTGGAAGTTTTTCTGAAAAACCTCCACTGATGTGTTTGTATTATGTTCCCTAGCTATAGTAATATATACTTATTAAGTATCTAGTTGCAACCTGCAATCAGTTCCTGAATTGGTTTTGTGCCGTTTCTATGCTTTTCAGCCCCCTCCTTCATGACTTCATTCATCTGACTTCAGGCACGAACGAGGCAGCCACGCTAATCCCAGATCGGGTCTTCCCCAGACTCTGAAGTCCAGACTTGAAGCAGGGGTGAGGCGTGTTTTGATTTTGCCCAACTCCAACCGTACAAACTCTCTTTTACACACTCCTCTTCAACTGCTCCTAGCTTTGACCGACTTCGAATTTATAGAATCATGGCCTCGTCATCTGCCACTCCAGTGAGTAGTCAACTTCCATGTCCGCGTTTACTGAATCAAGCTGATGAAGGATAGCCCATCTCCTTCACGAGGCTGAAGCAAATCGCAAACGATGTAAGCTCCCTACACACCACTCCCAGCTTTATAGGACTCTGCTAAGAACTGTGCAGGCTTGCCAAAATGCATTAGGGGCCACCGAATACTACGAGCACAACAAGACTGAGGCTTGGAATACCACAATCATTGTTTGTTTGCCCCGCTTCCCTCCCTCAACTTGACAATCCATCTAACTCACAACCTCATCAAAGAATTCTATCCTCCGCTCCTTGATCTCCGAATCATCTCCCACCGGCGGGACTCCATCGTTCAAGTATGCAGTCAACAGCACCATCATCCAACACCTCGTCCCAACCTCGACCCTGAACAAATCGAAAGCAATCCCAGAGCCATCGGCGAAGACAGAAGAGAGCGATGCGAGGATCTCAACGAGCGATATGAAGACTGAGGCTACCGGAACCGATGGTAAACCCCACGTTGGCAGGAGAGGAATGCATAGTGCGGCGGGGGCATACTGGAACGAGAAGACAGACGGCATGTGGAGCTTTAAATATGAGGGAGGGGAGAGCAAAGGTTTGGATGTTGTTATTAGTGTGATTTGGATCGCGATATGAGCTCGAGGCAGACGTTCAATGAATCATGGGCATTGTGGTTGCATTTTGCATGAGACGAGGGTGCAGGGTGTGTTTTCCAGTCGATACATCAAGTAGAAAGTCTTGATTAGTTGTCTTTGTACATCAGCGATCAGTCTAATCAGTGTTAGTGCTATGAATTTATGCGCAGCATTAGTTTCACCGCGTAGTATGCGTTTCAGGTTCTGCTTTATTGCTTTACAATTGACTTTGTTGCGAACATCAATCAACAATCACCTCCAAAATCACAACTATCATCACAAGCATCGTCACTATATATCACATTGCTTTTTCACGGGAGAATTTCCCTGAGCCGTAATATATACAATTTCCGTCTCGAGTGAGTGACCAGGGGCTAGCTAGGATTGAGAAGGAGAATTGACTCCCAAACCTCAATGAACCTGAGTATCTCACATCGAGTGAGAAGAAAATCGACCGTCTATACAATTATAAGCCACGAGGTTGTTGATTTACAAGAGATAAACAATTTTCTTTAATTGTATAGTAGGTAATCCCTGTTGCGTTTTGGAGCCTCATTTTGAGCGCGGTGTTCGTTCACGCATTGTCTCCGCTATTGCGGTATGTCCTTTACCCAAAGTGACATCAAGTGACATTCCTGATTTATTTTGATGAACCTGCTCAAGTCGATCTTGGTAGAAAGTTCCAGCCAGCTTTGTATCGTGGAAGTACCTCGGCAAGATGCTGACCGCTTGTTCAAGCATTCCTCACTTGGCTTGGGTCCTAAGTGCGGGCGCTAAAAAAAAACACGATACCCGCCTGTCTCCTGTCAAACTGGTCTGATCGCGAAACATATACGGCGATATACACCTCACATTGCTCTGAACAACAGCAATTCTATTATTGACAGGATCATCGTCATAACAACTAAACTATCCACCTAAAGTCAAGAAAATGGCCGGTTTGTAAGCATTTCCCTCCAGCTCTCCCTTGAAAACCCCGAAACTGATCCTAGCCTACAGGTTCAACTTGAGGGAAGAGCTTCAGCTCGAGATCATCTCGTATCTGGACACACAGTCTCGTTCAGCTCTTGCCTCGGTTATGGAGCTGGACCCAAACAATCTATTTGTATCACCAGCCTCAAATCGGAGACCTACAGTTGTCACAGCACATGTTACGTTTGCGTCAGACAGCTATTCATCTCACTCGAGCGATTGTGATGACGACACCCTCGCAAGTACCGATACAGAAATCAGTCCTTCCCCAGAAGAAGAAGGATGGGTCTTCAAACAAACCCCAGAACTCCTGAACCGTCTCGCTCTACTTCCGCAATACAAAGACAGTGCATCTCTCCCCAACCTCCCAACAGAGCTCCAACTCGAGATCTTCGGTTACCTTGAAAAGATAGATGCTTGTTGTCTCGGCCTTTCTTCAACGAGAGCCTACGGAATCTTTAGAGCTATTCACGGTACCAAGATGCCTCTCAACCAACGCCGAGCTGGCCCAAACTCCTTTGAAGCCGCCTGGGAAGTAGTAGGGAAGCGAGAGTGCAAACATTGCGGCATCTACAGGTGCGAACTTCACCAGCATATCAAATCATGGATGCCAAAAGAGCTCGAGTACTGCAGCATGAAACAGAACTTTGGATTGCCAGCCGGCACAGGGGCAAAGCCATCGTGCTTTCGTGGGAAGCCCAGTAAGCCTCATCGTTGTGGTCGCCATCCATTGAGAACTACTTCCATGCATCAGGACGATAATGCAGTTGGAAAGTCGTGAGGATAAAATCCTACTTTTCCGAGGCATCGGAACGAGTCAACTAGCGTGGGGCAAGGAAGTTAGCGTGGTTTTGGGAACGTTGAAAGCATTTCGATCATTGATGAATATGCATGACATTTAGGGCGTTGAATTATCTGGCGTATTTCCTGGGAACATTACGAATCTTCTTTTCGGTCAGCATTAAGAAGTTACGGGTGTGGTAGGCGGTATATCCCGAGGCGGGCTAGTCTTGTTGGGAGCCATTTATTCATGACTTAATACCAATCGATATCATAAAAGTCAGAGTGGGGCCAAAAGCTGGGTTTGAGGGCACATAGTAAATGTAGGCAGGGATTTCTTCTAAGTTCCAACTACAGCCTACGACTTGCGATCCAATTATCGATCGGGCGTTTCCGCTTTGTCTCTTTCTGAATCTGAGAAAGTTCTTACTATGTCCTGAGAAAACAAATTCGCATATCCAGTAGACCTGCGTGCGACTCATGGCCAGCGCCTCCTTACCATCAAATACACAGCCTTTGAAAAATGCTCTCCCAGCTCGAATAGTTGAATCGCGCAGCATGGAACTCCTCATCCGTCCTCGCATTCTCCAGCTCCCTCTCCCTCTGATCCTCACCTCTGTTCT
>QGMJ01000998.1:0-10326 GCA_007821545.1 Lachnellula subtilissima
GTCGCGCTGAAATGCAGCGACAAGAATTGCCAAGACGCCCTCGAAATCGTGCCCTCGGCCCAAGACTCCTGCGACACCATCGCCGCGAACCAAGAAGCCTGGTGGGGCGCCGCCTTCCCGCACCCGGCCGAGCAACAGACCGAGTCCAACACCAACGAGATCGAGCCGTTCACGCTCCTCAAGGATAGTCAGGACTTCGACGTCCTGTATGTATTCGGCGATGACTTTTCCGCGGATCTCTGCGGGACGCCGAAGCTGAACTTCACCTTTACGCAGAGTGGGGATAAACAATGGAGTAAGTGATTTGCTTCGCCTTGAAGAAAATGGAAGTCATTGCTAACGTGTGGTGTCTTTGTAGCTTGGTTGGATACGGATAATAAGTCGGGGACTTGTACTGATAACACGGGATCGCAGGAGTCGACTTGTAGTCATAATGACTTGACGTATACAGCACAAGAATTGTTAGTTTGCGTGGAAAAGGATAACCCGGGCTATTGCGCTAGCGTTAGCGTGTGAAAGGGTGATAGAAGAACTGTGTCTCGTCGTCTATATCTTCCTGTCATGGCTTACGTTCACGCAATTTGTGGGAGTAGGATAGAGATAGGAAAGAAAAATCCTTCTCGACTTTTAGGCATAAGTTAAAGAATATTGTCTTTCACAGGACGTGGCATGGGAAAGGAGTTTTAAGGTACCTAGCTAGGAAAGCTAACGAGAAAATCAAAGAATCCTAAAGAAATGCCTCCCTAAAAAAAGAAAGAAAAAAGAAAAACCCTTTCTTTTTTTGTTTTCGATATCCATGGCTTCCCAAATATCCAAAGCAGAAGAATTGAGAAGCACACTTGTTAAATATAGGAGATGAAGGCCGTAAACCACCCCACGTCAACACTCAAATCTCCCTGACACTAGGACTCCGAAATACCTCCTACCCAACCCGAAACATTTTTGCCGATGATGAACTTGAAAAAGAAAAGTGAAATAGGAATCGATAAGTCTACTCATATCCCTCCTTGCATCTTACCAACAAAGCCATCATTCATAACACGAAGACATAAATGCCTAATGTCCTCTACGACGCTGGTGGTCCAACAACTTATCCTTCCTCGGAAACTGACGGGCACAGTTCTGGTCAGGACACGTATAGCGGGCGGCATTTGGATTGTGCGATCGGGCATGGCGGTCTCGGTCAGCCCTGCGAGAGTAGCTCTTCATGCAGCCTGTGCAGTTGTACCTGGTAATGTTCTGGCTGGCAGCAGTGACAGGTGCGGGGGTTGAAGTTGGCACCAAGGTGGGAGAGATTGAGTTGAGTCCCGTGGCTTGGCCGAGTGGTGGCATTCCGAGGCTCTGAATGTCCAATGGCATTCCGAGGTCTTGGATATCTTGCATGTTGGCTGCTGGACCGAAGTTGGTCAAGTCGTTCGGGATGTTCCAGGAAACATCCATGTCTGGAAAATCATTAATTGAGGCTTTGGCGTTATCGTCCTGAGCCGATGTAAAAAAATCATCGAAGACTGCATCTTGAGCGGTGCCAAAGTCCATTGATTGTCCAAAAGACAAATCGTTGCCGAAATTCTGGAAAGAAGTCGCGCTAGTGCCGAGGAAGCTTTGCGAAGTGTTGCCAATTGTCGGCACATATCCGTCACAAGTAGAGCTTATGAAAGCATTCTCCGCAGCGGAAATCAAGTGATCAAAAACCAGTGGTCCTTGGCCAAGATTCTCATATGCAGTGGAAGCACAGCTGGCGTCACCCTCGTCATGTAGGGGTGGGAAGGGCCCATGGTTGCTGTTCGTTGAGAAAGCCTCGACAGCCTGTTGCTGATATTGAGGCTTTGCCAAGGCAGACAAGGTGGAAAACCGGGCAATGAAGGTGTCTAGCTCAGCCAATAAGGCATCAAGGCTATGGTGAGTGGGTTTGGATTGGTTGGAGAATCGGGCGCTGAGGGCGCTAAGCTCTGCGCATGCGAAGCTTGACAGAGGCGGAACCGCCTTCTCATGTCTGTTGGCATACCGTCAGCTTACGTTTTTTTTGAACTCACCCAGTCTCTCTGTCGTCGAGCGCAAGACCAGCTTTGAAGGAAGAGGAAGAGGGACAATCGTGAAAGCTTCTGTGGGGTCGGTCCTCGTCGTGGGCCATCGTATTGCAGTGCTGAGAACGCATCGCGGGTAGATTGAACATGTTCGACCCGTCGGACATCGTAGAAGCTCGTAGTGCTCTGAATTACTTGGGGATATGTTGGGGCTGAAATAAATCTTGACTCTTCTCAAAAATGGGTAGAAGTCCCCGAAGAAAGTTGATGGAGAAGAAGGAAAGAAAGAAATAAAGAAAGTACCCAAGAAAACTTGTTCGAAGAGGGCGCTCGCCTCAATCTGCAGCACGCCTCTAGCGCAGCGCCCCAACGCCCTATTTCGACCACGCAACCAGCAGTCCATATATTGTTTGAAGCCTCCACCTCAGTTCAGTACTGCTGCGACTAATCTAACCTTTCCTCTACAGAGCGCTTAAAACAATTGCCTTGACAGCAACAGTTGTTCTCCCATTGCGCCCGTCTTTGGCGCCCAGCCTTTACCTCAGTTCAGTACTGTTACGACCAATTCAATCTTTACTCTGCTCATCGCTTAAAATAAACGTTTTGACAGCAATACAACTGCCCACGTGATTCGAACATTCTGCTATATGATGGAACTTGAGAGCAGTACTCGATTTCGATGTGATGACTGCTTCAAAATATTTTCAAGACGTATGGATTACAAGTAAGTAGTGGATTCATTCCAGCCGTTGCTCAAGCACAAACTGACAACGTGAAAGCCGTCATCGAAAGTCTCATGACCGACCGTATTCATGTTCCTTTTGCAAAAAAGCGTTCGGTCTCAGAGCAGACCGTGAACGTCACAAACTGGTACATGGAAGTTTCGAAACAAAATTCGAATGTAATTTTGACGGATGTGGATTTCGGGGAACGATTCGAAAAGATTATCTCTGGAAACACATGACGAAAAAACACTCACAGGAAAACAAACCCCTCGATACAGAAAACCCACTTCGCAAACGCTACTCAGAGGCTATTAAAGAAGTGATGCCAGCGATGAATGACAATGAAAAATGTCTTCAAGTTCTTGAACAACTTCTTGAAGCGGCGAAAAGAGGTGATGAAAGCACTGTCAGAATTATTTTCCAGGGGTTGAATACATCTGAAGCCAAAACCTGGTTCCAGGGCCACGCTGCGTTGCATTTAGCTGCTCGAGAGGGACTTGAAATGCTTGCAAGGGTGTTTCTAGAAACTGGTGGGGATGTACACTGGCGGTCAAACAGTGGAGAGACTGCATTCTACATGGCTATCAGAGCAGGGCACGCAGCAATCGTACGGCTATTGCTTGAGAACGGGGTCAGCGTGCATCCACCTGATGGATACTCTGGCTTGTCGCCATTGTCTGAAGCGGTCCAGTGTGGACACGTCGAGGTAGTGAAGATACTAATCGAGTATCAAAGGATTCCAGAGCAGATGGGTTATTGGTCAGACGCGTTGGTATATGCCATTCGGCACAACGATGAGACGATGGGGGCTTTGCTTCTCGAAAATGGACTAGACGTAAATCAGACAGTGTCATGGATTCACGGTACGCATTTACATGCTGCAACACGAGCTGGGCCCGGGTTTACGAAGCTTGTTCTCAAGGCAAATCCCGACCTTGAATTTTCAGATTGGTTGGGAGTGTCACCATTATCCTATCATGTCATATTTGGACCGATCAACACTGAGGTTGTCTCGCTCCTCGTCGAAGCAGGAGCAAACATCTCACGAGAATGTTGGAGACATTTTACCCCAGAACTTCAAGAGAAATATGCCGACCGCTGCCCGATCTAATCATTTGGAGGATATCAACCTGCCCGCTTGGAGAAGTGACCAAGTGCGATATGGGCCGGGGAAATGAATGATAGCAAGGAGAAGGAAGACGAGAGACTTCTCAATGGTGACAACATGCATCCCGCACTGCCATAGCCAGCACTGACATACTTCACCATCTCAGACGATGATGCGGTATTGGACCAGGAGAGGAGAAAATTATAAACAGGATCATGGAAGAATGATGCAGGAAGATGTGGGGGAGAGTTGAGGTCGAGCAGCAGCACAGACCATGAGAAACTGCTGAGACTTAGTTGGCGCTAGCTGTTTAGCGTCGAACCGTTTCACCTTCCCCTAGCATTCCTTCTTTACAGAAAATAGAATCTTGAAAACCGCTGGACATAAAAAGAGCAATTTTTCTTATCAACTTTTAATTTCCCACGCTACCTAGCACATGATAACGTGGTGCCGCTTTTCCCTATCTACCATAAGCCTTCCTCAAGTTTTTATGGAGAAAGCCGCAAAACACTACTGAAGGACTTAATAGGGAGTTGACAACTTGACATGCAAGTTGCATAGTTTGATCTTTTTTAGTGTATTACACATATATTCCCTTTAGTACCAAGACCTCGTCTTGAGAATACAAATATATAGGACCATTTCCTTATTTTGTAGCCTGCACAATGTATTCTCTCGTTTCACGGTCCATCGATTAGTCTCCCAGCCAAGATTGTCTCACAAATTCCGTGGCACCGATTGCATGCAATTCCCAGGATGTCTTCACAAGGTCAAAAGCATGGTCCTCCCCAGGCGCTATGTCAAATCTGATTGTAGTATCCGGCAATTTCTCCCGAACCAAGTCAACAAATTTGTGCGAAGCTCGAATATGGACAACGGTGTCATCATCGCCGTGCAACATCCAGCTGGATATGTCAGTATACTTTTGTATTTGCTGAATCGAATCACTTCCAACGTACATTTTCTTAGGTAATTTTGCACCGGCCTTTATCCTCTCCATAGGTAGAAACTCAGGTTGATTCAGATTTCTATTGTCAAAGATTTCCGAATCGAATATCCCGTACTGAGCAGCGCCGACGGCAAATGGTGTTCTTTCGAGCTCAGCCCTGCTTGCAACCGTTTTTCTCGTCTCTTTGATCCAAGCAATAACAGCATCCTTGGAAGGGATATCTTCCCGCGAAAAGCGTAGGATAGTAGGTTCTTCTGCGCTAGGACCCTTGACAATCAAGTCGTCCTTGGGGTCCACAAAAGGATACACGGCTGCCATCGCAGAGATATCATTCGGATGCGACAACGCCAGCTGCATCACACAATAGCCACCAGCTGAACCACCAGTAAGAAGCAGGTGCGAAAGGTCGACCGAATGGCCAGGAGCAAGATGTTCAAGCGCTTTAGGTAGATGTGAGCGTGTCCATTGCCAGGAGTCTTCAAGGTCTTCCAGCTGATCTGCTACGCCGTTTGCTGAGGGGAGGAGGCGATAATCTGGGGATACAATAATAGCAGAGTTCTCAAGTGCAAGCTTGATGGTCCATGGTGCGAAGAAGGGAGCGAAGAGGCAGTGTCCGTACACGAGGAAACCTCCGTGGATATTGAAGATGACGGGGTGCGAACCCCGTTTGAGATCCTTCGGGATCAAGACCGCAGTTTTGATCTCGTGCGAGTCAACCGTCTTGTAACTGCAAAGTTATCAGCTTGCAATGCAAGAAATCTATAACAAGGACTTACGTTTCTTCGAAGATAGTAAACCGTGCAAATATAGAGTCGTCTGGCCAAATACCCGCCATTTTGTTATTTCTAAGTGACGAGAGGTCGTAATCCCAAGTGAAAACTGCCTGCTTTGGAAAGTCTGAAGACTGAATTGATGCTTTCAAAATTCCGGAATGGAAATTTATTTACAGATATAAATTACTGGCGGAAGCTGACCTTCCGTTTCGGTATTGACATTAAGGTACCAACTTGCAAGCTCCACTTCCCGCTCAGCAATAAACGGAAGGACCCACTTTCCGTTCACTCGAGCGAAACACCCCGTACATCCTAGTTGCTTCCGTCTGTACACTATAATAAGAGAATGCATGTGTGTCTTCTTGGCTAGGACCTTTCAAGTATAAAATTCATTTCCAACATACTGATTTGGGCAACGACTGCGAATCAATCGCTCCAAATCCTTCGCAAAATGCACCTTTCTTCACACACCTGGATGCGGCCAGAACCGCTAGAGCATACCCTGAAGCGTCTCAACCGCCTGGGATATTCCAGCATTGAACTCGCTGGCGAACCTACTATCTATCCGATCCGAGACACTCGACAGCTGCTGGAAAAATACAACATCAAATGCTGGGGAACGGTTACAATCCAACACGGAACTCGGGACTTAACGGCAGCGGATCCGCAACAACGCAGAGACACAATTCAGTACATGAAAGATGTTCTCTTAATGTGCGCCGAGTTGGGGGGCAAGATCGTGACAGTCGTCCCAGGCAGAGTAGGAAAGCTGGTTCCTACCTCAACGCCTGAGAATGAGTGGAAGTGGGTCGTCGAGGGTCTTCGCGAGGTTGCGGCCCTTGCCAGAGAAAAGAATGTTAGAATCGGGCTTGAGCCGCTGAATCGATTCGAGACATATTTTCTGAATCGAACAGACCAGGCGCTGGCACTTGCCGACGAAGTCGGATACGGCTGTGGAATCGCATTTGACCCCTTCCACATAGCGCTCGAGGAGAAGGATCTTTTCGCGGCTATTAGGTCATGCGGGTCTCGGATTATCGACTTCCATGTTGCGGATAACAATCGCCTCGCTGCTGGGCATGGATCTTTCGATTGGAGTAGAATTATGTCTGTGTTGGCTGAAGTTGGCTACGACGGTGGCCTGGCTGTCGAATTTATGCCTCCAATTGATCGCACACCGGTGGGGAAGTTTGGTGCCGAGCAGTTGGAAACAGAGGCCTTGGATGTTCTTCCGGAGCAGCTTCAGTTTATCATTGATCACGGTTCTGGGGTGCTTTCGGATGCATATTATACTGAACTATTACGACAATCGGCAGAAACAATACGGCCTTTCTTAAACTAGATGTTAATTCTTGTGATCAGAGTACATCGGAGGCTGTGTCGTTAAGGTAAAGTATCGGCCTATATCATTCCAGTATTTACATGGCTTTCAGATAAAAAATTGTACATTGTCGGCCCTGACAGCTGTAATTAGCCTTCCTTTACCAACGGAGAAGACCATTTTTACTTCTTTCGCGTTCACTTTGTAATAAGCTGAAGTGGTGGAGATCGAGACTGGATGTGGTGTGGAATCTCAAACCCCAAGGGAGCGGAAACAACACCATACCATGCCCCCTTTATTTGTCGCTTAGCAACCTAGTCCTACGGAAAGTGGGGGTCGGATTTGCTAGTCAACTCCGCTTATTAAGCGGATCTTAACCTTCCGCGAGTGTCTTCTGAGAAATCTTTCTAATACCAGTCTGATTAATGCAAACTTCCTTTATCTTGTGATCTTCTCAGTGAGCGAAGAAAAGTCGTGGTGTATCTTCCGTCCGTCGTGCATTATTGCACCATTGGGGTCCTGTCCGCTGTATGACTCCAAGAAACTAGGCTGAAGCTTTCAAGCCTACGCCTTCTTAGCATAAGTGGAGTTAACGTGCGAGCTCAAGTCACCGGTATTTGCATTATTCAGCGGCATGTCGAGTGACAGTCCTCCCGCAGCCCAAAGGCGGAAGCAGCGGGTAGATGTCGCCTGTGACTTTTGTCGCCAGAGAAAGGTACCCAATGACCCTCTCCACAGCTGTGCCAAATGGCTTACACAATCAGCTGGGATGTAACAACGCGAAGCCTAAGTGCGAGAACTGCTATGAAAACCAGAAGGAATGTTCTTATAGTGTGCGGATGCGGAAAGAAAGGTCTGTTTCCTGCTCCTCATTGCTTTGGATATGAAATAATATGCTCATGCTAGCTCCAGACCTTCCAATTCTCGCATTATTACTCTGAAGGAAGAAAATATCCGCTTACGCAAGGAGCTGGAGAGACTGCAATCTGTACCAAATTTTCAAGAGCCACGAATCCGGGATGAAGCCCGGCAGGTCGTTGCATCTAGCACGTTGGGGCCATTGGCTTCTAGGAGCCTAGAGAGAACTTCATCAAATGAAAAGCAACTCACCAAGGTATCTCAAATATCAGATCAAGGCCACAGTGAGAACGCATCTACAGAGATAAATTCATCTCTGGATTCTCATGGCACCCAATTCCACGGACCGACGAGTGCCATGTTTGATGGGAAGTATCCACTCGAAAGAAAGAATGTCGACTCCATTGCTGTTGTGGATACATCACAAAGAGCTCAACTATTGGCCGAATCTGCAAGGCAACGTATGTTGCATTTTCCGCTCACTCCCTTAAACCCATCCTTGATAGTAAATGGCAGCTGGTTAATTAGCCATGATTAGGCCAACTGGAGCTCATCAATCTTCGTTCAGGGAAGCTCAACTTCGACGGACTCGACCCCGAACTCGGCATGGTCCTTTTATCGGTCTTTTGGAACCGCCAGCACGCTACTGGGTCAATCGTATATCGGCCTTGTTTTATGAGGGACATGGCAAGTAAAGGTCCCTACTTCTCCCCGCTACTTTTGAATACCATCTTCTTCGTTGCCTCGAAACACGTTGCTTCGAAAGACGGTCCAAGACTGGAAGGATCGTGTAATAGCATCGACAATTGCAACTCGGGCCTACTCTTTCGACGAAAGGTGGACAGCATCCTCCATCATCCCGAGACCCAGGTATTATGCAAGAGTAGCATCACAACTGTTCAAGCTCTGCTTATTATGTCAGACGCGCTCTTCTCCTGGTGTGATGAGAGGAGTCTCTCGTGGCATTACCTAGGTATTGCTATTAACATGATCATCGACCTCGGGATTCATTCCGAGAAATCCACACTTATGCTTGCCAAATCTCATTCGCCGGAGGAGATGGAGACACATCGAAGACTATTCTGGGCTGCATTTGGTAAGATTATATTAATCATCCATACATAGTCATATTCTAACAACACCGAACAGTTCTGGACAAGGTACAATCCATCTACCAAGGGCGTCCAGCTCGTCTACGAGACATGGACAATAGTGTACCCATGGTATTCCTAGACGACTATGAAGAGCTTGAACCTTTCGACACATTGGGCTACTCAGCAACTCCTGGAGATGCAGGCCTTCCTACACATAGCGTTTCAACCTTTGAGCACCTCTGCAAGCTGAGTGCCATTGCAGATCGCATACTCTACAGCTTATACGCGGAGAAAAGCTCACAAATAGATGCCGAGGAACTCTTTCGAACATCGCAGATTTTACACCGTGATCTTACAAGATGGCATGAATCTTTGCCAGCACATCTCTCGATCGATTTCGATACTTCTGGTCGTCCTAATACCTCAAGTGGATGCGTAGTTCTTCCTCACACCCTATCTCTAATGTAACCCCACCTCCATCCCGAAACAAATTCCAATCGCATCGTTAACGCTAAAAGCAGATCAATGTTCCACGCCCTCCTCATCCTCCTCCACCGCCCCTTCGTCTCAGAAGGCCACCTCAAATCAACCGCAACGTCCGCCACCAGCGCCGCCTTCTCCATCTGCGAAACCGCAGCTTCAGACATCGATGTCCTACTAAATGGTACAAATCACAGTGGTGCATCAAATCCCCTCCATACTTTATATCCTACTCCACATACGTAAGCGCAACGATCCACGTTCGTACCGCGGCCCAAAAACCTCCGGGTTCAAAAGCCCACCTGCGCCTGAGGAATTGCCTCGAGATACTTTCTGAGCATCAGGTTGTGTGTCATGCGCCGCGCCGAGCTATGAGTATTCTGCTTGGCTTGGTCCGTCGGCTCAAAGTCGATGTTGGGGGTGCGTTTACTGCTTCCGTTTCTCGTACCGCGGAGTGCGAGGAGACTTCGACTTCTTGCGGCAATACAAGATCGTCTTTCCTCGAGAGTCCTTCGAATAATTATCTCTTGAGGAAACCTCATGCACCTGAGATAGTGGGCGCCATGGACACCTCCGACTTAATAGCCCAACACCCGATTCAACCTCCAAACCTAACCTCCGAATCAGACGACTTAGCATCAGCGTCAATTAACAACCACTGCTTTAACCAAACCGACCCCTCATTTCAACCAGTTAATTACAGCTTCGACGAAACACTTCCTGATATGTCTTTCGCCTTCGATCCACTTTTCGGATTCAACGGTTTCGATTTCGACATCGATATGAATTTGGAACTAGGATTTTGACCCTTAAGCTTTTTCTTACACTTCGTAAGGTTGCAGGACGTATTAGTACTAGATAACAAACTCAAAACTCCACGAGAAAAAACAGTTTGTTATACGCAATAGCATGTTAGAGATAACATTCACGTTATACACACGTGAGGGGTATTTCATTCTTCCTAAGTCTATACATACACACATACATACGTACC
>QGMJ01000999.1:0-10305 GCA_007821545.1 Lachnellula subtilissima
GAGTAAGGGTTTGGGAGCAAGTGAAGGGTGTGAGGACGAAATTTTTGGATCTAAATGGGTGATAAATTAGATGCTTTCAAGTCAGGACATGGTATCTCTTCTTGGCTGGCACTAGAAGTGGAAGTTGGTAGATGCTATGGAGTGAAATTCATGCCAAAGAACTTTAGAAGTGAAATGATGGACAAAGAGTTGCCAAATTCAAGCTATGTAGACTATGCTTTTATCATCTATGCATGCATGTCTTCATAACGCATTAACCACCAGGCTTTTATTGCCCTATGTATTTATGCAATTGACAACTCCAACCACCAACATAAATGAAAATGTATCATTTCACAAAAGACTTCATCCCACAATCTCCTCAGTCTCCTCGACAATCTCCTCGACAATCTCCTCAATAACCTGGTCTTCGCTCTCATCAGTCTTCTTGATCAAGTGCTCAACAGGATCCGCCGGCAAGCCCAAGGCTTCACGCTCATCCTCGAGATCTTGCTCAACAGAATGTCTCCACGCCATCCACTCTTCCAGTAAGCGTCTTCTGTGCTCAACGACAGCGAGATCAGCAGAAGCGCCGCGGTCGGCATCTTCCTGCTCGAATACTTTGCTGTATTCGCGGAGGTTCTTGCGGACTAGCTTTTGCTCTTCCTTGGTGAGCATAGTTGGTGGACGTGGGCGCCAGAGGAATTGCTTGATCTTCTCGACGGGCTCTTCGCGCAGTTGTTCACCCTTGAAGTCGTACATGTGGAAACCGTTTTCCATCTATCACACGAGTTAGCTAGATTTAACATAGTGAGTATTGGGCATGACTTACGGGAACTTTCCACACACTACTCGAGGTGGCAACGAATCGTCCGGTAGGATCCCACTCAATGTCGGTAACACCATAATGCTCAGCAGTGTTCATGAGTTGCAAGTTGGCGGTCAAGTCCTTGTCGCTTTCTGGCTTCTCACCCTCAAAGTCCATGTCATAAAACTCCAACTCGAAGCTTTGCTGCGAAGAAACGGTGGCCACAACAACGAATCGGCCTTTGGGTGACCAGTAGATGGCATTGCTGTTCTTCTTATCGTAAGTTCTGATATGCTTGAAGTTGCCTACACCAGCACCCTTAACTTTCTCGGGGCAGTAGAATGCAACTGATGTCTTTGGGGGAACAGCAGATGGCGCAGCAACCTCGGCTGTAGTGATGATGACGAAACGATCACCCTTTGGCTCCCACGCAAAATTGACGACGGTGTCTTTAATACCTTCAACCACTTCGACGGGGACACCCTTCTCCTTGACGCGGAAGATCTCGAGACTGGTGGCCAGCGATTTCTTCGATTTCGAGTGACGATCGACCTTGACACACAGGTACGATGCATCTGATTGCCAGTGAAGTCGAGCATCAGTGACACTGAAGAGATTCAAGGTTCTGACAACTTCCTTTGAAGGGATGCTCATCAAGCCGACCTTTGCAGGATTGCTACCAATTTCAGGAGTCCAGTAACAGAACAGTTGCTCATAAGTCTTTACACCATCTCTGCGGGGAGTTGCTGGAGCCCATTCGAACTCCATAACACCCTCAATCTTGATCACCTTTTTGTCTACAAGTAACATGGTAGGAAGATCGTAGACAGAGATTGATTGACCTTGAGTCAACCGAGCAACATACTTGTCATCGGCTGACCACTTAAATGCTGGCCACTGCATCTTTCTCTTGATGGGGTTACCAGCCTCGTCATTACCAGCACTTGGGACTTCAGCGTTTGGGAAAGAGCGGAGGGGTTTGCCTGTCTCAATATCCCAGATGACAAAGTGCTTGCCATCGTCTTCAGCAGCTAGCTGTGGGTGGCCCTCTTCGCCAATAGAGATTGGACGATGGGACCAGGTGGTGAGGTACTTCTCACCAGGCGAGAAATCGACTAGGTTGACGAAAGGATGCGCAAATCGCTTTTGTCGAAGCCAAGATGGCCCGCCCCAGAGCTGAACACCTTGAGCGTGGACAGAAGTAAGAAAAGTTCCTTGTGGTGACCATTGAATAAATGACTCGGTCCAATTTGGACGCTCGACAATTGTTTCCGGGGTGTCCTTCTCGTTGTTCCAGTCTATTAAGACGTTATTGTCCTTGTACATAGCAAATTGGTCTCGACCACGGCCGCTGGGATCTGCAAGCCATGACCTCAAGTGTTCCTTTTCGGTAAAATCTTCGAGCTTTGGGGGTGTGTAATGCTCGTCGATGCGTCCTTCTCGGCCATAACGCTCGATATCCGTCAACTTATTGACCTCCATCTTGTGCTTCTTGTCCAGGGAGACGCCATCGAGTGTCTTGCATGCGAGGGCAGCTTCAAGAGGGGTGGCGTATTCAACGAAGGCGAACCTAGCAGAGATTAGAAAAGAGAAATGGATTTAGAGGTTGCGCAACATACCTGTGTGATTTGCCATCCTCGCCCAACGGCATGTGTACTGAATCCTCCCGGACCTTGCCAACACCGTTCAACTTTCGTAGCAGGAACTTGATCAGCTTCGGTCTCGTCTCCTCGGTGACTTCTGGCAAGCCGTCGATGACCACGAAAGTATCCAGTCCTTGCTCAAGTTGGACTTCATATCGCTCGCGCAGGTCGGAGAAGTCCAGTTCCTCATCCTCATCGTAGTCATCCTCCTCTGGGTCTGGTAAATGGTCAAAACTCGGCGCCATGATTGCGGTTTGATTCTTGAGCGTGCGCTCTTATAGGTGGTGTTAATGCCTTCGGTGGGCTTTTGTAAATTTTAACCCCACTTGCCTTGCTGATGGGGGCCTGGGTGTGGGATTTGCGTGCTTTTGGAATGCTGTGATGTATCGAGAAAGGGCTCAGAATATTCTGCCGGTGTAGGTGTGGGGGCAGAAAAGAGAGACTTGATAGAAGAAAAGGTGGTGGTTTGCGGTATTGTTGAGTTTCTGCGACTTTTTTTGATCCTCGATGTGGGAATCGCACGGGCCTAGCGTGGTTCGCTAGTGCCTTGAAAATCGCGTCTGCCAGTGCGCGACGATGAGGTTGCCATCCGACTTTTTTACACCACATAAATTACCCATCATGGCGTCCTTCAACCCTACCCAAATCTTCGACGATGGTACTACAGAGGAGAAGGGAGAGAATGCTCGTCTCTCGGCGTTCGTTGGAGCTATTGCTGTTGGAGATTTAGGTATTTGAGCTTGTCTTGTTGATTTATAAAATCATCAACAGCTAACAGGATCCAGTAAAATCCACCTTGGGACCCAAGGGTATGGACAAGATCTTACAGTCTGCTTCTACGGGTGAGATTATGGTCACAAACGATGGTGCTACGATCCTTAAATCCATCGCACTCGACAACGCAGCTGCCAAAGTTCTCGTCAACATCTCGAAAGTTCAGGACGACGAGGTTGGAGATGGAACTACATCTGTTACCGTATTAGCTGCAGAGCTGCTACGGGAGGCCGAGAAGTTGGTTGATAAGAAGATTCATCCCCAGACTATCATCGAAGGCTACAGAATAGCTAGCCACGCAGCCCTTGCAGCATTAGAGAAATCTGCGGTGGATCACAGTAGTGACCCCGAAGCTTTCAAAAAGGATCTTCAGGCCATTGCACGGACGACTCTGAGCTCTAAAGTTTTGTCCCAAGATCGAAATCACTTTGCGGAGCTCGCATGCGATGCTGTACTCAGGATGAAGGGTTCTGCGGATCTCAGTCATATCCAAATAATCAAAAAGGCCGGTGGAAAGCTCAGCGATTCATATCTTGATGAAGGGTTCATTCTCGACAAGAAGATTGGTGTGAACCAGCCGAAGAGACTCGAAAAGGCCAAGATTCTGGTAGCAAACACTGCTATGGATACCGACAAGATCAAGATCTTCGGAGCCCGTGTCAAGGTTGGATCTACTGGAAAGCTTGCAGAGTTGGAGAAGGCAGAGAAGGAAAAGATGAAGGCGAAGGTAGACAAGATCAAGGCACACGGCATTAACTGCTTCATCAACCGACAACTCATCTACAACTGGCCCGAACAACTCTTCTCCGATGCTGGAATCATGTCCATTGAGCATGCTGACTTTGACGGTATTGAGAGACTGGCCTTGGTTACTGGCGGAGAGATCACATCGACATTTGAGCACCCAGACCAGGTCAAGCTTGGACACTGTGATTTGATTGAGGAAGTGATCATTGGTGAAGATACTTTGATCAAGTTCTCTGGTGTAGCAGCTGGCCAGGCTTGCACCATCGTTCTGAGAGGAGCTACAGAGCAGCTGCTTGACGAAGCCGAGCGGTCGCTCCATGATGCTCTTGCAGTGCTGTCACAAACCGTCAAGGAACCAAGAACCACTTTAGGAGGAGGCTGTGCGGAGATGTTGATGGCTAAGGCTGTTGAGGGTGCTGCATTGAAGGTCGATGGAAAGAAACAGATTGCTGTTGGAGCTTTCGCGATTGCTCTTCGACAACTGCCGACCATCTTGGCCGACAACGCTGGTTATGACTCTAGTGAACTCGTCGCCAAGCTCCGAACTGCAATCTACGATGGCATGACTACTTATGGTTTGGACCTACTCACCCCTGGTGGTGGTATCACAGATATGAGAGAGTTGGGCGTCATTGAGAGCTACAAGCTTAAGAAGGCGGTCGTGTCATCTGCTTCCGAGGCAGCAGAAGTAAGTCTATTGTTGAACAAGAGTGATTTTGTGCACTTGCTAATATCTCTTTTAGCTTCTCCTGAGAGTAGACAACATTATCCGAAGCGCACCAAGGAAACGTGAGAGGTGATTGGGAAAATGAAAATGCTTGTGTATTATGAAAGCGGAAAAGACTGGGTAATCTGTACCATACCATAGATCAAATTGCAGCGACAATAATGGATGAATGGATATGACACGGAGATCACCAAGACTTGTCTGACTGTGATACAAAACCATTGCCGAATTGATCCACAAATGCGGATTCTTCTCGCATTTTACTTGGCGTGTACCGGAGCAGTGAAGCTGCGGGGAGCTTAGAAGGAGCCATCTCGAAACAGTTGTACAGGTCCTCTATGAGGTTCGCTCAGCAGGAATACGTGTACCCGAGTTGGACGACCCCTGCCAACATCTCATCCCCAACATCAGGATCGCCAGACTGGCTGGAACATTAATGTTTAGGCAGGTGGATTCTTTTCTGAAACGCTTTGCCGCTAAGGCAACAATTGTTTGGCGGTAGGTACAGTATCTTGAAATTCTCATATGCATGCAAAACTGGTCACTAAAGCCAACCATAGCCTCCTTGCTTGGGTGATCAATACTTTTGTACTTGCAATCTGCAGTACGCTGGTACATTGGGAGAGGGTTGGACGATCCAACCAATCAGTAAAGGGACTTGGCCACTCGAGAGCGAAGTAAGCTGACTGCACTCGCTGCTACTGAGCCAAGTCAAGGATTAAATAATACTCCAACCCAACCCTACTAATCCCATTTCTTGTTGCAATGATCCTACTAAAGACGTTGAGTTTATAGACGTACAGTACTTAGTTGTAGAATATTGCAGAATTATTAAATACTCTTCGTGAATCTATTATTCCAGCCAGCCTAGTCCAGCCCTCTTCTTTTGTGGAGGAGGCGTAGACGGACAAACCGGGGCAGCAGGGGCACCAGCACACCACTCCTAGTTTAGCTTCGGCTCGCATTCCTACAATAGCCATTTCTAAAACGAGTGCCTGCCCTACCCTACCGCAGAGCCAAGGCCAAGGCCAAGTCCTCACTCAGCCATAAGACAAAACTTTCTCCCCCATCATTCAGTTCACCTTCCAGCTCAACCTCGAAAGACTCTCTTTGCAACTTCGAAATTCGCTTTGGCCACGAATTCATACAATCGACACACACCCCCCGAACGTCGTCAGCGCCCAAAGACTTCGCTCAGGCGACGTCTCGACCACCCAGCAACGTTGACGCTCCAAAATGCCGCGACGGCGGCCACCTCGAGAAGGTCACGTCGTGAATAATTACAATCTGGTCATCGTATTCGCAGTAGCCATATTATTTCTACCATGGCTCGCCGATGCTCAGCAGCAGCAACAGCGATCCGCAGTCCGGCAGCGACACGAATCACCCCACGAGAACCGAGAGCCTGAAGTGTTACACACCCTCGAAGCTACAAAGGTACCTCCGACCATCGAGACGCCCCTCAACCAAGGACGTCGCAAGTATACACAGAACGATAGCAACAACAATGAACGACTGAGAAACGATGCGAGCGCCATCGCAACTTTGGCTCCGGCGGATCCCGCCGTTGCAGCACCTCCTGCAAGACGGTCCAGCATTTCCAGTGCTGGGCTCTCCTCGCCGCATTCTGCGCGGAGTCTTGAGGATTGGGAAGTAGAAGACTTCGTGCTTCTGGCGACCGTCGATGGGAAGCTACATGCCCGGGATAGGAGGACGGGCGAGGAGAAGTGGGAATTATCTTATGAGAAACCAATGGTGGAGACTAAGTACCATCGACGAAATCGGTCAGAAGTAGAGGAAGACTACGAGTCCATACCAATTGATGACTTCATATGGGTGGTGGAACCTAGCCAGGATGGAAGCCTTTACATTTACAGACCGCCCGGAGGACCACATGCCGGCCTAGTCAATACTGGTCTTACAATGAAGAAGCTCGTCGAAGAAATGGCCCCATACGGAAACGAGGACCCACCAGTCATGTATACTGGCGAGAAGAAAACAGACATGATCACTGTTGATGCCAATACGGGCAAAGTCATTAAGTATTTCGGGCCCCAAGGCGCTATCGTCGACGGCGAAGGGAATTGCATCAACCGAGCGTTTCCAAGTGAAGAATGTATGAATCCGACCTTGACAATTGGACGCACAGAATACAAAGTTGGTATACAGTCAAGGAAAGATGGCCACCAAATTGCGACCCTGAGTTTCTTCGAGTGGACACCAAATACCTTTGATCAAGATCTCCAACGCCAATATCGCAGCACACCAGATAATCAATACATCTACACAAGCCATGACGGGGGTATTATGGGTCTCGACCATGGGCGTAGCTCCACGGGCGAGCAAGGTCAATTCGAACCAGGACGGCTTTTCCGAAAGAAGTTTTCATCTCCAGTGGTTAGGGTTTTCGATGTAGCAAGACCCTGGAGTTCGGAAAAGAACAATCCAGAGCTCATCATTCTCCCACAACCAATGCCACCACATGATGATGACGACGTGGCAGCAACAATGCACCGTACTAGCAGTATCTTTCTTAATCATACCGAAGATGGCAGCTGGTACGCTATGTCTGGCACGTCATATCCTCTAGTGGTACAAGGAAGTAAAGAGGCGGAGTGCATGCAACGAGGTTGGAAACAACATCGACCTGCATCCGACATTTTGAGTGACTGGCATTTATCTGAGGCGCTTGTTGGTCTGCACTCCATCGACCAAAGGACCGAACAACATTTGACTCTCTCCTCTGGGTTTTCAGACCAGAAGCATTCTGATGAGCTATATCCTAATCAAGAACTTGATCTAATCGACGACCCAACTCTCATTCAGCGACTTGGAACACTACCTGAAATAGCAGCGAGAAGCCTCAAGGACTTTATTACAAATCCCCTTTGGTTTCTTCTTCTGCTTGGATTCATAGTCAGCAACCAACGACAAATTCGTGCTTGGGTTGGCCGTGTTTCTGGAAATAAAAAGCTCTCCAAGGTGCTTGGCAAGCCAATCAACAACGAAGTTCCTGAAGCCGGTCAGCTTCCTAAAATTGCAGAGAATGAAGTCGTCGAGGTACCAGCCGTCCAGGAAGCGGTTGATATCCCACCTGTAAAAGTTCAAGATGGGGAGAGATCGAGTGCCGAGATTCTTATTCAAAAAGAGACAGCAACGGCCCTCGAGACGCCCTCACAAGATGATGCAGCACCCACACCAAAGAAGAAGTCTCATAGAGGCACTCGTGGGGGTGTTAAACATAAGAAGAAAAAGGCCGCCGCGAAGGATGAGTCTTCTCAAGACGGAAATCCACCCAAGGCTCAACTCTCTGTTGAAGATGCCGTTCGCGATGCCCAGAAAATGGGTGAACAGACGAAACTTGAACCTGATATTATAACCGTACCGAATGACCCTTCGGAGGTGTCTGGGCCTATAATTAGTATTGGGGCGCTCACGGTGGACACCGAAAAGCTCATTGGCACTGGTAGTAACGGTACCATGGTTTTTGAGGGCCAATTCGATGGACGTGAAGTTGCTGTAAAAAGAATGCTCATGCAGTTCTTTGACATTGCTTCACAGGAAACGAAGCTTCTTAGAGAAAGTGACGATCATCCAAATGGCACGTTCCCCTCGTTCCTGCAAATGACATTATACTAACTTATATAGTCATTCGATACTTTGCCCAGCAACAAGCTGCTGGGTTCTTATACATTGCACTTGAGCTGTGTCCAGCATCCCTAGCAGAGGTTGTGGAAAAGCCACACCTACATCGTGACCTAGCTCAAGGTGGCGAGCAAGATCTTCCAAATGTTCTTTACCAGATTACGAACGGTCTTCAGCATTTGCACACTCTTCGAATTGTACACCGTGATCTAAAGCCCCAGAATATTTTGGTTGCGATGGGCAAGGATAAAAGACCCCGTCTTCTGGTGTCGGATTTCGGTCTATGCAAGAAGTTGGAGGGAGAGCAATCTTCGTTCCGTGCAACAACGGCCCACGCCGCTGGTACATCTGGATGGCGCGCACCGGAACTGCTCTTAGATGACGATGTCCACCAAGGGACGTCAATGGTTGACGCAAGTACTGAGGGCAATTCGGGCTCAATTCTCGTCAGCTCAAACCTAATGCCCGGTAACAGAAGGGCTACACGAGCTATTGACATCTTCTCCCTGGGCTTAGTCTTCTTCTACGTGCTCACCAAAGGTTCCCATCCTTTTGACTGCGGCGACAGATACATGCGAGAAGTCAACATTCGCAAAGGCAAATTTGATCTCAGTACTCTTAGTGTGTACGGAAACTACGGACTCGAAGCAGAGGAACTGATCGGCTCTATGCTCTCCCCCGAACCCAAAGCACGTCCCACAGCCCTTCAAGTAATGGCCCATCCGTTTTTCTGGTCCGCTAAGAAGCGTCTCAACTTCCTCTGTGACGTCTCAGATCACTTCGAGAAGGAGAAACGTGATCCACCTTCCGAAGCCCTGCTTGAGCTTGAGAAATGCGCTCCTAGAACCGTCAGATATGACTTTTTGAAGCATCTCGGCAAAGATTTTGTTGACTCGATGGGCAAGCAGAGGAAGTATACTGGAAGCCGACTTTTGGATTTGCTCCGCGCTTTGCGTAACAAGAAGAATCATTATGAGGATATGTCTGACAAGTTGAAGAAGGAGGTTGGGCCTCTGCCTGAAGGATATTTGAACTTTTGGACCCACAGGTTTCCGAATCTTTTGATTAATTGCTGGAACTTGGTTTATGTTTTGGAGTGGGATGAGACGGATCGGTTCCATGAATATTACACGCCGGTTGGGCTTTGAATGTGGGAGAGGAAAATCATTTAGGATATAAGGCGTTTGGAAATCATTTTTGTATTCCTATAGATTGGATAGGAATTGAAGCATCCAAGTGAATTTTGATGATTATATTGGCGCTATACCTATACATCTAGTGCTCGACAGTTGCTCTACCTATATTTATGACCCATGCGTCTCATCGGCTTTTCTCCGACTTGACCCCCTTTTTAACAATCAGCTCAAGGAAAACACGTAAAATTATATCTTAAGCAACTCATTTCCTGGAGAGAAAGGAGAATAAATTGCTGAACCAGGGTGCGGCTAAATCATGTGGTGTGGTGTGGTGTGGCTTGAACCGATTCCAGCCACCCAACCGCGGGCGGAGGTAGCCTTCCCGCTCCGGGCTGTCTGTATAGCTTGACAGAAGCGGAGCTCCTGACACCATCCAACAGCTACCTACATATCGGTACATACAATCTCTTGCCTTGCCTTGCCTACCTACACATTCTTGCAAGCGTTCTTTTCTTCTTGCTTTGTTCGAAGGAAACATACTGGTATTATTTATTGCTTGCCTTGCTACTTGGGGGAATGCGCATGCGATAGGATCGGATACTGGAAGAAAGTACAGGCAGTGCAGCGCATTCAGCTCAGAGCTTTAGCTTGAGTAGGAGCAAGAGCAAGAGCGGGTATTCACTTGCGCGAACAAGCAAGCAAGCAAGCAAGCAAGCAAGCAAAGGAAGGTTTTATCATCAACTGCCTACTTACCTACTTATCTGCTATTTTGCTCCCTCGTCTCATCTCGCCCATTCGCATCGCATCGCATCACGGCTACCATGACAACCCCACGTAACCCCCCCC
>QGMJ01001000.1:0-10300 GCA_007821545.1 Lachnellula subtilissima
GCGAGTGAGTGAGTGAGTGAACAAGACAAGCAGGGGAATATTGAGTGGGTGTAGGTAGGCAGGTTCAGATGGTTTAGATGTTTGATGTGTATATATTGTGTTATTAGTTATTAGATAGCTACAGTAGCTGTATATAAATCAATCAATTGTCATGGTATCATTTATATTTTCCACAATCCTCCCATATCCAGACCTAATTTAATTTCAATGTCCCGCGAAACCAGGTTAAAAGTAATCGATCAAAAGCTCAATATGCCCTCGCAGGATTACTGGCCGGCAATTCCGTCGCCTGCCCCGGGACATGCGTCGACGTAGTAGTCTGCCACCCTCCATGGTTAACCACACCACTGGTTTGGTTGTGCCCCGCCAGACCCCCCGTCGCAGACGGTCCGTATTTCATATACGTGGGTTCGGTCCCAACAGCCGTGCTCTCGGTGCCATAGCTATGTCTCAGTGGCAAGGCATCCGCCGGCGTAGCATTTGCGGGCAAGGCGTCCGGTTTCTCGCCAAACTCAGCGTCGCGGTCCGAGGTCTTGGGCTTGCGCTGCCAGAACTTGCGTTTGGGAGAGCCGGCTGTGTAGCCGTTGTTGGGGGAGGGCCCGAAGGCTTTCTCGCGCTTGTGGTGGCGGGCGAGGGCCAATTCGAGGAAGATGGAGAGGAAGAAGAAGACGCTGTTGTGCGTTAGTTGGGTTGGGTTTTGTTTGGATGTGGAAGGGAGGCAGAGGGGTAAGCTTACGCTGCTATGATGGATACGGCGAATGCTGCAGTGTTGAGCTTGCATGCTGTATGCAACTTGGGCAGGTGAACGGAGCCACCGCTTCCATTAGAGACTTTTTGACCGGTCGCCGTGTTCCCTGTTCCAAGCGGTGTATTGACGATGCCGGAACAGCTGTTGGCGCCGTGGCGTGTAGCATACGCAACGTAGATGAAGGCACCGGTGAACGCGAGATCGAGTAGCATGCCGAGGAACGAGAAGAATGCAATACCACCGAGACAGCAGACGAGACCAAGTGCCAAGAGGGTATATATGACTCCCGCTCCGGAAATGCCTTCTACGGCTTTCACATAGGTAGAGATTCCTAGGCTATGGTTCGACAGGACGGCGAGGAAGTAGGAAAATATTCCGAGAATTATGGCCGCGCAGCAGAATTCGATGGTGCGTAGGAAGAAGGAAACGCTCTTGAGAGCCACGCCGGCGAAGCCCATTTTGCTGATGGGAAGATTTGGTATTTGGTGATGGGGGTTGTTGAGTGGTGTGGAGTGGTGTATAAGTAGGGTGACGAGAATCCGGGGGGACAAGAGTATATAAGAGATGTGCCGAGCCCTAAAAGCTACTGTAGGTGGGTAGCCAACCCTAAGATCTGGGATGATCGACCTCGGGAGTGGGACTCAGTGGATTACTTGGTTCCTAGTTTCAACTCAACTATAGAGAAACACATGACAAAAAGGGCATTGGAATCTCCATGAGGCTCCTCTTTAGTATCTCTACGAAGGTACTAAGCAGTGCATTAAACTCATTCCTATCAAGCGTTTGGATTTGAAGCTTTCTCATTTGTGAGGCTGCTGCCTAAGAGCTTAGGTCGTTTGAAAATTGAAAATGTAATGATGATGTGCTATTCCCAACGTCATACATGGTCATCCCACAAAATCTAGGCGGGGTTTGAGAATGATCTACTTTGTGGCGCACGGACTCAGCCACAGTTTGAGTGCTGAACACCACACCTCGCCCCGCCCTTGGCATGGTCCTTAATTTGCATGTGGATTCGCAGAAAATGTTGAATAAACACAAGCTACTCTGGATTTTACCCCAAGTTGTGAGAATGTCGTGAAATCTTATCTTGGTTGGAAGGAGTAGCCAATGAAGGATTGTGTTATTGTCACTTGCTATAGCGGAAGAAAAGAAGCTTCTAAGAGCCCGTCGTTATTTTCCATGTTCTGGGCCATCGTCATCTATGAATGCTATAATCATACGGTACCGCCATGCTCCAAGTATACCATCCCAAAGACACTTTTGATATTCCCAATACCCTCTACGTCTCAAAAGCTTTATTGAAACCAGTCAAAGTAACACGATACCTCACATCATTAACCTTGACCTTTTCAACAGCCTTCTTGCACCCCTCCTCGGAAATATCAATTGTCTCAATCATAGGCTTCAATTTCTTCTCACTCACAAGCTTCAACATAGCCAGTGCTTCTTCTCTGTTACCAATATGAGAGCCAGTAAGTTTGCAGCCGTTGGAAGCAAATATCTGCGCCATCATCTCCGGCAATGGCTTGTCTGGCAACCCCACGTTGTGGAACTCGCCATTGCAAGCAAGCGTGCTAAAGTAAGTAGGCAGGTCAAACTCATTTGTCATATCTGCCGAGTTGAGGATGAAGTCGAAGTTGAAAGCTAGAGGCTTGGCCCAGTCCTTGTCCTTGGTCGAGACGAAGTGGTGAGCGCCCAGCTTGAGAGCTTCATCTTTCTTGCCGGGGGTATGTGACAAAGCCCAGACTTCGGCACCAAGAGCCCGGGCGAAGAGGAGGGCGAAGTGACCTAAGCCGCCGATACCGAGAATTGCAACCTTCTTTCCTGGACCTACTTTGGCACGGACAAGAGGGGAGTACGTGGTTAGGCCTGCGCACATCATGGGTGCTGCCTCGACTGAAGGGATGTTTTCGGGGATGGGGAAGACGAAATATTCATGAGCGCGGATGTGGGATGAGTAGCCTCCTTGCGAGAAGATCTGTTTGCCGTTCTTGTCCTTCATGGCTACCTCGCTATGGCCTTCATCCTCCTTGTACGGTGCACCGTAAGTATCTACCATAATCAGCAAGGGTCACATACAGTATTCAAGTGCTGAGTAACGTACCAACCATGTGGGGACAATAGTTCTCGTTATGCTCCTTGCAGTTCTTGCATTTCAAGCAGGCTTGGATCTGGGCACCGACTCCGACACGATCGCCAGCCTTGCAGGTGGTGACTTTGCTTCCTACGCGGAGGACTTTGCCGATGACTTCATGGCCAACGCAGATAGGGGATGTTGGGAGATCACCCCATCCCCCAGTTATCGTGTGCACGTCTGACCCGCAGACGCCGCAGCACTCGCTCTGGATATCGACATCATGATCCTCGAAGACTTTGGGGGTGAACTGTTGATTGTCAGAAGACGTGAGGAAAGGAGAGATATGGAATATACCTTTTCTTTAGTAAAGGTACTCCAGTTCTTGGTATCCTTGATCATGAAACCCTCGAATTGGTCGGAAGCTGGTGACATTTTGCAGGTGGGGCTCGTCGATTGAATTCAAGGATCAGTCAACTGGGATGAAATCTGGGATCAAGGATTATTCAAATTGATTCAGGGATTATTCGCAAATCGTGAGTAATTGGTTTCGAATTGTAGTGTTTGGATTTACAAAGACTACGTATTTCAGAAATGTCGGAGATTTTGTTACTATTTGATAAAGAAGCTAAGTACGGCTCGCATGAAGTCATAAACTCATCATCGCATATCGTGACTTCCAACGGCAACTTCAAACGAAGTTCAAATCCCCTTTCTTTGACAGTATTTTTTCTTCCATATCGATGACATCAGGACTGGCAGTGGTGACGTTGTTGCAGTTTCGCTTAGACTGCGTAAGGCTTGCGGCTGATTCAGGGGCATGAGGGGCATGAGGGGCATCTAGACCTGCCTTTCGTTCGTTTTCTCTGAAAAGACATAAACTCATAAACTACTCGTCCTGAAGCAAAAATGTCATTTCAGCATTCTTAACAAGAAATAACATGGCCTACCTAACAAAGAGGTTGTAGATGAGCAACATTGAAATCGCAAAGGAATAGATCCCAACGCAAGTTCCTTGGCCTACCTTCCAGAAGCTCGGATTAAAAGAGACAAGACTTTGAAGATATTGGAAAGTAGAAAGGGAGGGAATAATAAATTCAATGTGATTTTCAATCAGGTAAGAAAAGAAGAGGAAGTCTTTACTCCCAAGAGAGATAGAGTTCGATTCGACATGCTGCTATGCTGTGGGAGTGGCGAATGCCCAAGTTTTGAGGTATTTATCAGGAAACACTTGGTTCATCATGACCTCCCGTTCAGCTCTGCCTCCTTACGGCTGAACTGGACTACCGCCGCTAAACTTTACGGCTTTGATCGTATGACAGACGAAGGAAAGCCTAAAAAGATGGAAAGAAGCACAAGGAGACCGCTATTATATACGGCATCTGTTCTACCAGGTCATGGTGCAAGGGAACCTTGATGGCACTTGGTATTTCATACATTGCGTCAATGATGCGAGGAATGATCACCATGTACCTGGATGAATTGGAACTTCGGATGAAAGGGTGAAATCGCGCACCTTATTCGGTGCAATTTGAAGTTCAAAGCCATCGATGGATGGCATCTACTCATCTACTTTTGAACCCCGCGAACGGAAGCACGGACACACTACCAAATACCGATACCGCATTTTGGAATTGACGGCTTTCCCGGACCCCTGTGCCTCGTAATGCATGTCATGGACCAGCATCGAATCACATGAAGAAATACAAGGACCCTTCACGTGCTCTTTCTCGCACGTCCCTTTTCCTCGGTCATGTTCGGTAATTGAAAGCCACTGCTGCCACTACTCCGTAAGCTCCGACGGGTGCATGAATCGTGTGCTTGAAAGATTGAATATTGAAGATCCATGAGCAGAATTTGAAGCTTTTATGGAGTTTGATCCAGATTACTAATGGAAACCCGCGGAGTGGAAGTGCCGAAGTCGTACTTGAACTGCCTCAGGCTAAGTGGGTTTTTTTAATGGGTAGGAAGGGAAGGTACTTTATCAAGAAGGAAGTTTGGCTTTCCAGTTGTAGAGAAATGTCAACTTGAGAGCACGCATCTACCCACCCCCTCTTAACCGTTTCCAGCCGATATTCGGATATGCTTCTCCTTCCAGCACGAATCCCTCCGAACCCTGTGAATTCTGACGTCTCATAGTTAGACCGTTCCATAAGATTCCCCGGAGATGTAGCTCCAGTTGCCGATTTCTGGAGAAGTGGGCTGTACCCCTGTTTCCCGTCTTGTTTTGGCCAGACCAGCGTCTAGGAGGGAATTACAAAGCTCACTTGAGATATCTGATTATCCATCTGCTGATTGGCTGTAAGAGGATTTTATGCGGAGAAAACGCCTAAGAAGGGGTGGTGGGGGATCTCTGGAACCTGGAGATGAAAAGCATACTTGACGAGACTTTGCTGCAGAGCAAAGAAAGAGCTTTGTAGAACGACACTTTTTGCTTTGTAATAAATGGCCGTATGTTTAACAGTCGCATATAAATATATTTTATCATATATATCATTCGATCGGTCTGGCGGATCTGTATACAATTGCTCTGCTCTGTGGCGACACTCACATGCGCCTTCCATCCAAGCGGAGTAACACATGCTCCGTAGTGAGCAAAAAGCCATTACAAAACAATGAACGCGGCACAAGATCCGACTTATCTTCCTACCACATAAACTAAAATGGAAAGTCCCCACAATCCCCGTATATGATTTCTTTCTTCAAGCCCTATTCATCCTAGCTCGGAATGCCTTCCTTGCATCTGTTGTTTGGAAATTAATTTAGCTCCCCTCCCCACTACTCCACAACTTGGCGGAAGCTCCGTACTTAAGCATGAGCTCACCCCTCTGTGAAGATATTCCGGCCGATTGAAATTTTGATGCTCTAGATCTCCTCCTATTCGAGATATACCGCAAGCTTTTCTATCACGTACGAAGTTATAAGTTGTTTTGCGCCAAGCTAGCAAGCACATGTGTCGCGTGTCTACATAATGTCCGCCGCCATCATGAGTGCCGAGAAGACCGGCTCAAATTCCTTACCATCCCCAACTTCAGCAGATTCAAGTACGAAAAAGCGCAACTCTTCAGCTGCTGGGATTGACAAAGATGGGAACCCCAAGCCCGTCAAGAGGAGAGCGGCAAAAGCATGCGCCGCTTGTAGAGCAAGAAAGGTTCGCTGCGATGTGATGCAAAGATACCACATTACAGCGGACGGTGAGGTCACGTGCTCCAATTGTACTATGGATGGCATCAAATGTGTGATAGAGGAGAGCAAACGCAGAAAGTAAGGTTCAGTGACTGTTATACAGGTTCAGATACTGACCCCGCGCAGAAAGCATTTGAATGGAGAGCCGGCCGACCCAGCTCCAGCGTCTCAGCCCGTCACAAATGGATCTACGCAAGCCTGGACAAATGGAATGGTTAACCCTTCTGATATCGTAAATACGGATAGACGATGGAGCGGGTCACAAATGTCTAGTGATCCTGGGGACAATGGGCATGTTCCTGGACATGTGCCCCATGCAATCTGTAAGCTTTGAATTTGAAATTCCCTGAATCATCTAACACATACATCCAAAGACCAAAACATGACCCAGCAGATTGACCAAGAAGAAATGATGCGAAGAGCTAGCTATATACCGATACCTTCTCCTTACGCAGTGGAAAGCAACGTGTCATACAACTCGCTCCTCAAATCTGTTTCTATGACTGGTGACCGAACCACAACCAGGCTCGACTCGCCCGCCCTTCCTCCTGTTACTCCTGCTACGCCTGTTACATTGTCGAAGCACCAGCTGCCTGGTTACCTAAAATCACTACCCCAGCGAATAACCTCTGTGGACGTCGATTACCTGGTCGCGAAGGGCGCATTATCTCTCCCCGAAACGCCTGTTCGAGATGCGCTCCTCCAAGCCTACATCGAATTTGTACATCCGTATATGCCATTAATTGACGCCCACGAAGTTTTGCATATTATCGATGAGGGGACTGGACAGTCTGGCGAACTAAGCCTGCTGCTTTTCCAAGCAATCATGTTTGCCGGCACGGCATTCGTGGATATGGAGATGCTGAGGAAAGCGGGCTTCTCGACTCGGAAAGCTGCGAGGAAGGCATTCTTTCAAAAAGCTAGGGTATGGCAGACAACGATTCGCACCGGATTGATGCTAACTAGCCTAGGTGCTCTACGATTTCGATTACGAACAAGATCGCCTTGCCCTCGTACAGTCCCTCCTTCTCATGACATATTGGTACGAGACACCAGACGATCAGAAAGACACATGGCATTGGATGGGCGTAGCGATCTCACTCGCACACACAATTGGACTACACAGGAACCCAGATAAATCGAATATGGAACCAAAGCAAAAGAAACTATGGAAACGAATATGGTGGTCTTGCTTCATGCGTGACCGACTCGTGGCATTGGGAATGAGACGACCGACGCGCGTAAAAGACGAAGATTACGATGTCCCCATGCTGACACCGGACGATTTCGACGTCACTCCTCTTCCAATAAGCAACTCCATAATCCCACCGGAGAACACTCTAGCCAGAGACGTGGAAGCGCAAAAACAATTAGCACAAATGTGCATAGCCAAGGCCAAGCTATGTTTATGTATCAGCCAAGTCCTGAGCGCACAATACTCAGTCCTCATCAAAGACCAAGGAATGCAAGGCCAGGAAGGAAACACCCGCTCCAGCGTGATGCTATTCCCCAAGAAATTGGACCAGACAGACGAAGTCAGGCGCTGCGATAAGGAGTTGAGCGAATGGATCAACACGCTGCCCGAATCGTGCGCATATTCAAACGAGGTGACAATGGGTAACAGCGGACCATCTATGTTTGTGCAGAGATCATTATTGCACATGATTTACTTCACCACTCTTTCTGCGCTCCACAGACCACAAGTCTTGCCTTCAGGAGTCCTGCCGGATTCAAGTCGAAAACTCCAGGATCTCTCACGGAAGAAGGTTCGTGAAGCTTCGCGGGAAATCACTCGGATAGCGCAAGCTTTACACACTCGCGGGCTGGAGAAGTACCTACCGACGACCGGTGTCACAGTCTTGCTTCCCGCCATCATCATCCACCTCTTAGACATTAAATCCTCCAACGATGAAGCTCGCCAACAAGCCATGGACGGCTTCTGCCAATGCATGGTCGTCCTAGAAAAACTACGCGACACCTACGCCTCGGCGGACTTTGCAACGCAGTTCCTCGAAGCAGCTATCAAACGTGCCGACATTGACGTGGTGATGTCTAGCTCAAGGGAGCGCATGAGAGCCGAGGATGTATTGAGCAACGGCAAGGTCAAAGAAATGTTACAGCAAAAAACGTGTGGTTGATCGACGGACACCACCTCTCACCGACGACATGATGCCCGATCTCAACGGCAGTGGCATGGTAGACCTCGGCATCAACGTCCGGAAACCCAACGACATTTCCGTCCATACCCCGCCAGATAGCGACGGCAGTCTAGACCAAGAACAGGAACCGCAACAGCAACATTTCAACCATTTCCCCGCTGGTGGCGACCTGTTCCCCAATAACGAGTTGGATCTCAATGACTTCCTGACCTTTGAGCCGGGCAACGAGATGTGGAATGTGCCGCTGGAGGAGGGCGCGCATGGGGAGAGTGGCGGCTTTTTTGGGCGATATGGAGTGGATAGGCGAGCAGGCCGGTGCGGGCTGGAGTAGGTTTGGTACTCCGCAGGCAGAGGCTGGAGGTGGGATGTTTCGTGTGGAAAGGGGTGCTGAGGTAGATGTCGCGGCATGAATTCTCTTTTTTTTTTCCTCGCCGGGGCGATAGAAGGAGGGGTTGCGGTGTTCGAGGGATGGATGAATACATAGCAATGGCGTATATATATGCGGTTCTAGAATTAAAAGTACATTTTTCTGTTCTTTCTGTTTCTGCAAAATTAATGACTTGCGTCCTGGATGAGCGTCCTGGATGACTTGTCTTAACTTCAAAAATACTTTCTTTTTTTATTACAGCTTTAACTTTCTGCCTGTCTATTACTGTTGTCTCTAATCTTTCTCGCCAAGAGGGGTTCTTTTATATTCGGGAGTATAAGATATGAGGCGATTGAACTAGCAGTTCTTGTGTATTGGTTTTCACCACTAATCTTTGCGTGTCCTCTACACTTTTCGAAGATGCAACTACGGAGTATGACTTGCTCAGCTTGCCACTTGCTTTATAGTTGTTAGAGTCAATAATCTAGTCGATGGATGCTCTATACATCATCTCAGTTAAGAATGACCCACACGTGATTCCAGTCCCGAGTGGAATCATTAGACGTTGGACTATAATTACAGTATACCTCTTCATACAGTTTTCGAATTCTCATCAATACTAATCCCAAACTGCGTCTTCGCCATCCCATAACTCGTCCTAACAGCCTCACTAGCATACTCCCTCATGCCCCTCTCATACTCCCCCGTCACCCCTTTCTCCCATCCTCCCTTCTCCGTCAACAATTTCCCCAGCAGCGCCGAGTCTCTAACTGCCGTATTCGCGCCTATGCCCCCAGCAGGCGTCATGCTATGCGCCGCGTCCCCAATAACCGTCACGCGCGCCTCGTTCTCCCACTCCGGCACACCCGTCGGCGTCGAGCACGTGATTTTCCAAAACGCCGCTTCAGATACATTCATCTGCTCGAAAAGGGGGCGGAGGCGAGGATGCCAGTTCGCGGTCAGTTCTTGCGCGATAGAAGAGGCCGGCGCCCCGATCATGCTGTAGTCATCGTTGGGCGCTCGAATGACACCAGGGTGCGAGCCCATGGTCCAGCCAAACTGCACGGTGGGATCATCCATATCGCCCGACCTTACATTCGTGATGATGAACACGGCGCCCTCTTTCCTCGAAGAATCGCGAACGGCCCAGACCCCCTCGCCTAGGCCCTTGAAAGCCGTGGATGGTGCTTGTCCGTGGATTCCTCGCGCGCCCGTGTCGTACGTCTTCAGTTTCCCACCAGACACCTGTTTCGCGACGCCGGAATATATACCCTCGCCCCCAACCAGCATCTCCCCCTCAACCCCCTTCCCGCCATCGGCAAACACAGCGCGCACGCCGTCCGGCGTCACCTCGTAGCCCGTCACGTGGTGCGACCAGTTGATAAACGGCTCGCAGCCCGCCATGAACAACCTGCGCATATCGCCGCGCGAAATCCCTATCGTCTTCCCATCGCGCGACGTCAGGGAGATGGGCGGGCCTTGGGGTTTTGGTTCCCCTTCCTCCCCTTCACTCGAAGGCGGAGAACCAGTCAGCGCATCGAGGACTGATAATCCACCGCCCGCACCGCTGGTTTTCCCACACGTGTCCCAGAATACCTGGAAATCAGCAGCGCTGAGCACGGATTCGATGGCGTCGAGACCCTCGGAGGACAGACGCAGTCGGTAGCCTTGTGCGCGGAAGGAGATAGAGGCGTCGCGCTCGTAGATCTGGAAGGGGATGTGGGCACGGAGGAGGGATTGCGCGAGCAGGAGCGAGGAGAGAC
>QGMJ01001001.1:0-10281 GCA_007821545.1 Lachnellula subtilissima
CCTAATCTTCCTAACAATTCGTCATCCTCCCTGAACCGCAGCCTCTTCCCTATCCTAAGTCACGGAATACAAAGCACCCTGAAACTATAATAAACCCTTGCCATAACCATACCTACCCATCGCTCTCTAAATTCCAATCAACAGCACCACGATCGTTCCCCTTCCCCTCATGCCCAGACACACGGGCGACAATTATCGGAACCTTATAGCACATCCCCTTTGTCTACACACGGATGCTTCATTGTCCAAAAACGCTTTAATTTTCCGCGGCGTAGCAGCGCATAGACCACTCGATGAAAGGCGCTCGTGAACAACCAGGACCAATTCCTCCAAGATAAGGAGTGGAGAAACGAAGAAAGCCATGGCTTTTCATCATTATTAAGACATAATCGAGAGATTACAGTTGGGTGATTTTATGGAGAGTTAGGGATTCGATTACGCTTATGCTGGTTTCGACGTATGGTCCTTCGGGACTGGGGGAGGTCTGTGATAATGTCTATTATTAAGTGAAATGCTTTTGGAACATGAATACCGCTGAAATAAATATCAATTACGTACCGAAAGCGAGTCGATATGAGAGTTGAAGTAAGCAACCTATCTTGTCTCCCTTGAGTCTATTCGCTTGTAATATCATAAGGCCTCCAGCAACTAATATCTAATAACTTTGAGGATGTCTCGACAAGGGTTCCCAAGGCTTACGCCGCAACATTGGCATCACCAGTCTGCTCGGCCCATCTACTATTTCATCCGAATCTTCCACTAATTACTCTTTCAAAGGTGCGTCTGCAGAAGTAGCCTCTTCATAAGTTGGTGGTTTTGGAAGAGTCTTAGTAGCCGGTAATATTGAGATGGGTTTCGGTTCAGTGCTATGGGCTTCTCGCGCCTGTCGTAGCTTCACCATGAAGCTAGGTGTTCGAGGCCCGAATCGTTCTTCGGTAAACCTCTTCTCTTCCTCCTGTAGCAGTCTTTGGTGCTCCTTCATCGCTGCGTAATCTTGGAAGACAGCTACGAGTTGTCGATTATCATGTCTCCCATGATGCATGGTCCATCGATCTTTCCCGGTCCAACCGAGACACCCGACGGCAATTTTGGGAGTGGTAACCTCGGGTGCTGTCTTCCTGGTTATGTCATAGTACATCTTGATATCATGCACAGTCGAGAACATGACTTCGCTCCGCAATCCAATGGACTTTTCATCGCTCGCCACCAGAACCCTTTCTAAATACGGCAATCGAGCAAGTGGAACAGTTGGCACCATCCGTTGATCGTTCCAATTGGGATGCACCATAATATTCCTGAGCATTTTGAGAGCTGGATCAATCGCTTCAAGCGACACGATGAAGTCCTGGGGAACTTTTGGTGGCGTTGCTGGAGCCGGTAGAACGACATTAATCCGACGATACTGAGGAGGAGCTGCTAATGACTTCCACCCAACGTCGAATAGAAGGTAGTCAATCTTCGGACTAAAGTAAATATAGCAAGGAGTCGTGCTAAGTAAAATAAATTCGCCATAGAGGAAAGCTATATTTCGTGACTCCCGGTTGACCTCAAACAGGGTAACTGATCTCGGTGGGGCAGTGAACAGGTTCTCATCATTCGTCCGCTGACATCTGATGACTCGGGGTGTAATGGCTGCCTGCCAGACTTTTGCACGAAGTTCAGCAGGCAATCTGGGGAAGATTGTGAACCTGTTACTGCTAATCTCCGAAACATCATCTGCTGAATCCATTGAGTGGGTTCCGACGATATCTGGCCAACAAATGTGATTGTAAAATGGAACTGGAACAAGTTGTCGTATTGACAGATATTGAGGTAAAGTTTGGATGGAAAGAGAAGGAGACGAGGCACCTAAGAAAGTGGAGTGCTTCGTGGCAGATGGTGGGGTAGTGGAGCTTGTTGTCGGTGGCGATTATTGCTAATCAAACATTCTTCTCGGAAACACTTGGCTTACCGTAACCACTGTTCAACGGAATCATCAGCAGAAATGAGAGACAAGAGAAAACCTTAGTAAACAGGTGTAAGAGAAGAGTTGTACACAAGGGAAGAGGCTGAAAGAAGCGCCGATAAGTGGCGGTGGATTCTGATATCACGTGTAAGGCTTTAGCTAGATTTTGATTAGCGTCACACGCCTAAGCCCCTTTCTCCGCGCCGCGCCACACTTCAACCTCAAGCTCAAGTCTACTATCTCAAGTCAACATTAAGGCACAGCCGCGGTGCATTACCCATCCTCGTGCGAGTAAATAGCACGGCCTCAATTTCCATGGGGAAAGGGTTTGACCAAATCATAGCGTGAGTCATCTGAGCACTACCGTACCTGTGCCGCTGTTCAGATACTTCCCTACTTCGTATAATAAGTTTCAGCGAGGAACTGCTCTTTAAAAGCGCAATAGTCATCCAAGTCCTTACCACAAGGAACCTCTGCTAAAACCTTCATTTATAATCTCATCTCATCCCATGCTAGACAATGGCAAACCCTGTAAAAGACCAACATATTATCCTCAATTTCCCAGAACCTCAATTCAAATCCTTCCCATCCCTCCCACCGGAACTCCGTATAAAAATCTACCAATACACCTTCCTCCCCCGCCGCGTCTCTCTATGCCGCCACTCCAGCGACCCATCCCTCTCCGAGAAATCCGGAGCACTGCAGCTCGTCTCCCGCGAAGCATCCCAAGTATTCCACGAAGTCTACACGCTGTATTTCCTCGACGACAGCGAGGAAGGGATATACTTCAACAGCGCACTCGATACGCTATGTCTCACGATCAAGTGTCTAAAACCGCTACTTAATCACTACCCAGCGCAAATGACGGGTATCCAATGGTTGGAGATCTACCCTCAGGGTGTGAACAACCAATGCATTGCAGACGAGCTACAAAAAATGCCGGCGTTGCGGATCATTACTGTGCGGTGTTGGAGTGGTTTGGAATGGAAGCCGTATTCTGTTTTAGAAGATTGGGAGGCTCGGGACCGGTTGCAAGGGATATGGGATATGCTTGTTTGTCTACATGCTTCACTAGGACAATCATCACCACGAGAACGGAAAACACTGCTGGCTATGCTTTTCTCGCCTTTCGATGTCGACCGCGACCTGTTCTTCAGTGCATATGTAGATGTTTTGGGGCCGACTGGGATTCTGGATTTGAAATGGCCCGAGGGGGAGGTTGTGGATAGCTTTCAGTACGATGTGCCTGAAGCATGGTTCGGTTGTGGCCCGGGCATAGGAATCTTAGATCGGAAGAGTGGGTGGCTATGGAAGTGATATAGTTGCATTGCATTCTCGATACTTCTAGGGCTTTCGGGTTGGTTATATAATGGATGAACGGCTGCACATAGAAGAACATGAAAGCGAAAGAAAAGACATCCCTTTCAAATAACCTAGCACGGATATAATCAGCATTCCTACCTTCCTATCTTTCTAAAATTCTGCTCTCTAGAGTAGAACGTAAAGCTTACCCCAGAAAGATTAGAGTAGAAACAAGTCTATGACTAGCTAGGAAAATAAGAAATATAAAGATAAAAAGCTGTGCATAAGCACTAGCTTAGAGCATCAGACTAAGAATCATAAAAAATATACCAAAAAAATGTAAACCTAGTAGAATATAGAGGTAAATTAGTAATAAGTGTATACATATCCTCTAAAGAATACTATTCTATAAGTCCCTACTACCTTTTATCTACATATCTAACTCCCTAATCCTTGAACCAACTTCAAAATCCACCTATAAATCACATGTACTAAAAAAGCCGATTAGAAAGCTCCACATCTATAAACATCAAAACACTTACTCCATACCAGCGCTCTCTACCTATAAGGATATATCACAGAGCAGAAATTCTCTAGATAGTAGGTAAGCTATAGACAAAATCCTACTTACCTCCCTACTGTCAGACGGGGTAGGAAGATTGTTATTATTCATTCTCCTGGATTATATAATATAAATGATATAAGGGCGAAGATGGACATATGTGTGCGTTAATTGCGGGGATATGAATTGATTGGAATTGGGAATTTGGGGGGAGATGGAAGGTCAAACATGATATGCATTTGTGAATGTACTAGCTGTCATACACAGGTTTTCCAATTACGTGGGTATATTGACCTGTTTGTTACCTAAGTACTAGTAACTAACTAGTTAAACTCGCCTATGTAAAACAGACACGAGGAAAGCAATTGGCGATTTATTCAGGGTAGCCAATCTACAACTCATACCTTCACTACTTCCTCTTATTCGCCCCGGTTTTCTTAGCATGTCCTGATGTTTTAGCAGTCGTCTCATCTGGCCCCTCATCCCCAACACTCACACTAGCATCGGCGCCCGCGATACTCTTCAATGGCGCATTAGCAATCTTATCCTCGACCTGCTCCTCGTCTCCTCCCTGTCCAAACTCATTGACTCTCGTGTAATCAACCTTGTATTTCCAACTCTGGTACAAGTACACAAAGAAGATAAGATCGTCTCTGAGTGTCGCCAGGCGGTGCAGGGTGGGCATCTTGATGGTGAAAGCGAAGAGGTCGTCGATGAACGTGTTGAGGAATTTGTACGTCATGGCTTTGGCTGGCAAATGCGCCACGCTCTTGAGACGGTAGTTGATGTAGAGACTCGGTACCATCATGAGGAATCCATAAGCGTAGACACTGCCGACGAGTGTGGTGATTACGAACGAGTACCAGGATTTATGCGTGTCGTAGTAGAGAGAGTAACCTGCGTAGGCGAAAAGCAAAGGCACGGCTATCATGTAGAGGTATTTAAACGCCACGGCGTCGTATTCTTTGGTCTTCTCCTCGGTTTCCGACAGGACGTGTTTGTCTTCAAAGGCGATGCGGTAGGGGATGATAGAATCAGCGGGACGGATGCGCACGTTTACTACGGTGGTGATCTTCCAGAATTCGAGCAGGATTCCCATTCCTTGGCTGAAGAGGATCATCCAACCTATTTCATAAGTTAGACTATGTGTGGTTTCAGAAAAGGAAGGGAGACGTACTGGTATTCTCGTTGTTGTCTAATAAGTAGAGGAAAATGACGGCTTGCATAAAGACGTTTCCGAGGATAGAACGCACTGAGATACCGACGTTGTTTTTTCTTGTTGCGATAATGGCTGATGTCTGACTTGAAAGCCAACATTTCAAAGAGCATGTGAAATATACTAACCACCACGGTGGTACCCAAAAGAATAGGGTTGGTGTCGAGAAGGACCTCCTTAATCATCTCAAACTCGCTACCGTCTCCTCCACCTGGGCTAGAGATACCTTGAGCAGCATTCCTGGCAGTCTGCTTAGCACCTTCATCCATGCTGGAAAGGATGCTGAACTTCCAGTTTGCGAAATTATTCAAGTCGATGTGAAGAGGGAGTTTTGTGACGGTTGAATTCAAAGTCGTCATGTGAGTTTTGAGTTGCCAGAAAGAATTAACAAAAACAATTGGATAATACCAGGCATTCTGACCAGTTGCGTCTCTTGCTCCAGTCGCTTCCATCTGTAAGTATTGTCTGACAGCTGGTTGAAGAGTTGGATATTGCATCACTCCAGAATCTGGAATGAAAGATATTGTGAAGTTGGGATGGTAATGGGAGTTGATAATTGGTCCAGTAGGGACTTCTTCCACTTCCTGTTTCGTGTTAGCTGTATTCTAGTGCAACAAAATATCATAATTACCTCTTCAACATCATCACTTGCGGCGAGAAGATTCTTCGTCTTCTTAACCTTCTTCTGGGCAATATACTGCGTCAAAGGATGAACAAAATGGTATGCCTGACTAGGATCATATCCAGCAGTTGTCGGGTCCAAATTGCTCCCTGAAATCCCAATGTAGAAATGTGCCCAAAGCGTTCCATTATTCTGTACTTCTTTCGGTACCGTGAATTCCGTATCAATAACCCTATTCTCCTTGTAGTCTCCAAACCTGAACCCTATCTCCTCAACCACTCTCCTGTCCTTGGGTGTTTTAGCCACCGGCTCGGACACAAAGGTGGGAGAAACGACAATCGTGATATCCAATGGAGTGTCTAATGGCCACATGGGCGCAATACGTTGGGGAATAGGGTTGTAATTCGCGCCTTCGTCTAACGTGTCGGGACGCGCCTGGAAGGGTGGGATTTCGCCGGTGTTCGCAGGGACAGTGATGACTTGGCCGGATTGGTCGGTGACAGTGGTGGTTTCGGCCTTCTTGTTCATGAATTGGTTCATGATGAATTGCATACCGAAGAAGATGGCAAGGCCTTGGGCAGCCGACCTGAGCATTGGCTATTGGAGTATTTAGTATTCCTCCTTATTGTGTATTGTCTGAGAGTTGCAGAACTTACGCTCAGAGCACTCTGTTCTCCTTGTGCACCTGCAGCCGCAGCTGGGGGAGCTGTAGGAGGAGGCATGTTGATTTGAAATATCTCTCCCTTTGGAGCTGAAGATGGGAAGTGGAAGAGAGATGTTGTGATGATCTTGCCGGTGCAGCTAGAGTGCATTTGGAAGTGGTGTCAATTCCCTTTCTGCCATATGTCACCGCCTTGTATCCCTCCCCTCCAAGCCAAGCCAAGTACAGTAAATCCAGGGTCCACCATTGAGATCCGACGATAAGCGTCATCTGATAAGAATATGACCACGACCTTATGACTCGGTCGGTACAACTTCAATTCACTCTACATATATGTAAACAAATCCGAGAGTTACACATATCAGACAACATACAGTCTTTACAATTGAATATATATATTTCTTATTTATTCACTTGATCTTTGTCCTAGTCATCAAGTTTCATCTTCCAATACCCACATATTAAGCCCGACTGATCGCCCTTGATTTACAATACGCCGCCACTCCCTACGTCAAAAAAGCAATATATTGAATCCAAAGACAACTATTTGAACAAGCCTTTTATAATCCTCGACTCTTCCAACACACTTTTCGACTTCTTCATCTACCTCTACATCTAAACACACCTCTACATCTAAACACCAACTCCGAAGACCCTTCATCCATCAAAACTTACGCAATGGCATCAAACGGCATATCCCCCGTTCCCGTAACCATGAACGCAGAGTCCTCAACTCCAGTCCTCTCAAACCTGCACAAAGACACCCTTTCTCCTCCTCCTCCAGCAGTAGGAGCACCAGTCAAACCAGTCAAGATCTGCGTTTTCTGCGGTTCATCTCCTGGAAAATCACCAGCCCGTAAGCTTTTCAATCCCACCCCGCTTCACCCCACCTCGGAGCTGAAGTCATGGTACTGTCTTTTTGCTAACACTTCATCCACAGATATGGAAGCTGCGCGCGCCCTAGCTCAAGTAATGGCTCGTAACAACATCCAGCTAGTGTACGGCGGCGGAACAGTTGGTCTCAGTAAGCCCTCCCTTTATTTCCCCCTCCTCCCTTTCTCCCCCTTAAATCCCACCCCCTTTTCCCCTTAAATCCCAACAGCTCCATAAAACACCCACTAACTCCTTCACAGTGGGCGAAGTAGCCCGCACCCTCGTCTCCCTCTCGGGCCCAGAATCCGTACACGGCATCATCCCCACAGCGCTCGTGCAGTACGAGGCCGGCCCCAACTCGGCCACGGAGAGCAGTGATCTGCCGGCGTATGCTACGTATGGGAAGACGACGGTGGTGAATAGTATGCATGAGCGGAAGGAGATGATGGTGAAGGAGATAGTTGATGCGGGGGCTGGGAGTGGGTTTGTTGCTCTGAGGTGAGTTGAGATTCCTTATTCATTCCTTTCCCTTTTCCTCTTATATATACACAGAAGGACACTAGTCTGTGGACTCATCTCTTCCTTTCCTTTCCTTTCCCTCCCATTTATTTTCAATTGTACTATACTACATCATATCAAACACACACTGACCACCCCACAGCGGCGGCTACGGCACCCTCGAAGAGTTAATGGAAGTAGTAACGTGGAACCAACTCGGGATCCACGAGCGGGGTGTCTGCGTGCTGAACATCGAAGGGTACTGGGACGGGCTCCTGCAGTGGGTAGAGGGTAGTGTGGAGGCCGGGTTCGTTGGATTGAAGAATCGGAGCATTATCAGTGAGGCGAAGAATGGGGAGGAGGCCGTGGAGTTTTTGAGAGTGTATGTGCCCGAAGAGGGAAGGTTTAAGTTGAAATGGGGGAATGAGTAGTGCGTGGGTGGAATGAGGGGTGGATGAGGAAATGAGACAAAGAAAGTGCTATGGCGTATGGGTATGGGTATGGGATGGATAGATGGGATTGCAAATTGATAAAGACAGAATGTGGGATGGATGGCGCTGGCTGGTGGAATATGCATTGCGGGTAGTCTGATCGACGAATATTTAGCATCGAGCGGGGATTTATTAAAAAATAGATCAAAAACATACAAAACGGAAAAGAACGGGGTCCACAAAATCAACCTTGAATTAAGGCTCTATCTGATATCAGCAAGTCTTTTGCTCATGTAATCCGGTAATTTTACAAGTCATATCCCTCCCCATCCAGTCGAGATCCCAGAAAAGCTCACACCTACGAATCAACCTCCATCCCTTCACCTTCACCCTCCTTCTCCCTCAGCCCCCTCGGCTACAAGATCAACCCACTGCTTAACCTCCTGCCCATCAAAAAAGCTTGAACCCCTCTAGACCCTTGCCCCCCTTCCCCAACCCCACAACACCCACACTACAATTCTCGACCGTCAACTCCTTATCCTGCGCCAGACTTTCCTTTAACGCCTTCAGCCCATGCACCACCAACTCCTCCCTGCCACACGCCTCAAACTTCTCCAGATTCCTCTCCAAATACGTGCGTGCCATCTGGCTCCTCGCGCCAATCGCACACGCCGCCATCTCCTGCGTCATGCCCGACGGCTGGAACTCGAACAGATGGGGGCCTGTCTCGTCAACGCCCGCGACCAGCAGCCCGACGCCGTAGGGCCGCTTGCCGTAGTGCTGCGTGTTGGTCTGGGCGCGGTCGCCGATGGATGATACGAGGCGCTCGACGGGGATGGCGCGGCCGTAGGTGAGGCGCGAGGATAGCGATTGCTGCTTCATGAAGTTGGAGAGGACGCGGGCGTCAGAGGCGAGGCCGGCGAGTGCTAGGCCGAGATGCTCGTCAATGGTGATGACCTTTTTTTTTGGTACGAGGAAAGTTCTTCGGCGTTACGCTGGAGGAAGGGGGGTTGTGTTAGACATGTGTGGTGGAGGAGAGGGAAAGGGAGGAGGGAGAGGGAGGTATGTACCTTTATAGCAACAAGTACAGCATGCGTCTTGCTGACTATTCCAACAACTACACTTCCCTGCTTCACAGCCTCCGATGCATACTCGACCTGGAATATCCGACCCTGCGGCGAGCTTCAAGCCGTCAGTTATAATCCCTTGCACTCCACAATACAGCACAGCTTCGAGCTACTCACAAAGTAACGGAATCGTTGTCGTAGTTATTTCTGAACATCTTGCCTCTTCTGCTGCAGCTTCAGCTAGCTGCGTGTATATTCGTAGAATTGGATTACGGGATCGTGGATCGTGAAGTCGTGGTTTGCGTTGGAGGGAAGGAGATTGAATGGTGTGGGTGTATTTGTATGCAGTTGAGGCAGACGCGCTGATGAAGCTCTAAGGTAAAGGTAAACGCATCGTGGTTGCTTTTGGTTGCCGTAGATGGCAGGGGTCCTCCGCTTTCAGCCTCATTATCAAGGCCAGGCTAGCTGTAACTGCGATCCGATGCGACAACGTCAGGTCGAGTATCAACACTACGCAACTCACCCTCCAAATTCACAGCATACCGGCGCATTACTCACAATACTCGATACAGCCAAAGTCAACTTTGGCTTTGAAGTCAAAGCTGGGGATAGAATCAAAAACACAAAGCGCAGATATCTGGCCTTGCGATAAGAGGCTGGACTCATACACCACCCAACCTGCCTTTCCCACTCCCCTCCATCGCCATGGCCGCCGGTCTCAAAACAATCATTTCCCTCTCCTTCGTACGTTTCGTCCCCCCTATCCCTTCCTCTCCCTCCCCCTTCCTTATCCCTCTCCACCTTCAAACTCAATCTAACCCCCCTTCCTTCCAGGTCCTAGCCATAGGCTTCCTCCTCGTAATCCTCTCCTGCGCGCTCTTCAAACAATACCTGCCCCTACTCGTCGTCGCCACCTACGTACTCGCTCCCCTACCCAACTGGATCTGCGGGCGCTGTGCCAATCCGGATGATTTCGTGGAGAGCGCGGGGAATGCGGTGGTGGATTTCGGGAGGTTCTGTACGGGGTTTTTGGTGTTGATGGGTGTTGGTATGTTTGCCTTTTTCATTTGCTCTTGGTTTTCCTTTGCTTTGCTCTTGCTTTTT
>QGMJ01001002.1:0-10266 GCA_007821545.1 Lachnellula subtilissima
GGTTGGGTAGGTAGGTAGGTAGGTGGGTGTACTAGCTGGAAAGGAAGGAAGGAAGGAAGGAAGGAAGGAAATACGAACCGAGAACCACGACATGCAGATACTGGACATCGAGGTGCGCGAAATCAACCGCAGTTCCTTCCATCCACTCCTCGTTCAGCAGGTCTTGAATAAGGGGCTTTAGACACTGCAAGGTAGAGCTGAACTCCTGCTCGGTTTTTAGACGCTCGTAACTGGCTGCATTATCTGTTTGCCAGAGCGCGTCGCTGCACGGCAGGTGTCCGCGCATGTCGGAAAATGTCATGGCGGGCGGGTGGTTCGAGAAGAGGATCAGCCACGCGTCGTTGATGAACGTCCATGTCACGACCCTGATCCAAGATTCCCTATGCACGAACGACCGCCAGTCTCGCTCCAAGTGCGGTACCATTGTTGTTCCGTGTGTGCTTCCCATGACATCGAGATTCCGAAGTAAGGCTACGAGGCTGGGATGCCGCTTGTTGATGATTCGGCGACGGACGGTGGGGTCTTTGACGAACATCTGCGGCGTCTCGATCAGATACGCCGCCTGGCAGAGCTCTAATGCCGCCCGCGAACCGGCCGCGTGAGAGGTCGAGCAGAGAGATTGCTTCACGCGGTGGAAGATATACTTCTCGGCCAGCTCATGCATCGCCAGTGTAAAGGCTGTAGAAAGCGGACTTTGCTTTTCCTTTCGGTAATGCAGATAGGTGGAGCCTGAGAGAGCTATTGCTAGCAAGAGCGTTGGGTCTACTAGGCCGAGATACAGGGTTGGTAGATGGATGATTGATGCTAGCAAGTGTCTCCGGTGGAAGAAAGCTGCTATGCAGTCGCGGAAGTTTGGCACTTTGAAGAAAGCTTGAAAGGAGCTCAGACTGGGAAAGGTCTCGAAATTAGGCATGCCTGCTGCGACTTGCTGAAGGTTAACTGCCAGGAGGCTAACCCGTGCTTCGAGCTCATCGTCAGAGGTGTCGAGGTGTAGTCGATCCAGCGCGTCTTGACGATGTCCCCAATTCATGCATTCGTGTTCCGGCGCCGCGTCAAATGATGGGTCGACATAGCCTAAAAACAATAGACGAGGATCGATCGTGTCCGACAGCATAGCGTGCGTCTGTGAAGACTCCTGTGTAACTGGAGCGGCGGGGCTATGCTCTGGCTCTGGCTCTCCATCGAGGATGACTTCGCCCACAGGACCACTATATGGATCTGCACAACCCAGTAGGAAGGACATTGCCGGGTGTCTGCTGCCTTTAGACGCAGCTTCTCCACGGTGTGTGGGATCTGCGCAAAGCCGTCCATATGTGCAGGTCAAGCTCCGCGAGGCGCATCGTGCACAGGGGGTTTTTCCGTCACAAAGCAGTTTGATTTGAGAGCACCCGTCGCACGCATGCACCTTTCTCCCGCGCTTGGCTTCAGGTGGTAGAGGGCGATCTCCCCTCGAGGGACAGGTTTTGGCATGGCGTCTGGCGCCGTCAACTCGTTGGAATGTACGCCCACAGAATGGACACCCATGGCGATTTGATGTGGTGTTTTGAGCTAAAGGGAGCTGACATGTTTGACATATCCGGCATTCGGAAAGATTTAACGCCGCCATGGATCCCAGGGGAATGGAAAGGTAAGGGTGGCTTGAAATGCAGGTTTTTGGTGAGAGGGACGAGAGATGAGTGTATTTTCCGACGCTATGAGGTGAGGTTCGCTTTACGCTAGTAGGGGTCTCCCCGCGGGTCGTAATTTGATTGGACAAAATAGTACACCAGGTACACGATATATCAGAGTTAATGATTGATGATTTAACTTTAGTATTATAGAAACACGATCGGAATAGTAATAATCCAATAACATAATATAGTTCTATAACTTAGCATAGATTTACCGCTTTTTGTGCAGTTTCAATATATCACACCCGCCTCCGTGCCTGTCCAACCCGCAAATGTGGGGCGCGCATGTGTGAATTTCCCGACTTGCCCCCTGATCGTATCGAGCCTGACCCTGAATAACATATCTAGCAGAAATGTTTTTGTTTTAACTTCATACCAGCACCCCATTGTAACCGCATCTCAAAATTCTCTGTTGCAAGACAATGCCTTGTAAGTTAATATGAAAGTCCTTGGTTCAAGACACTCGCTAATAATAGGGGTTCAGACCAGCTCTATACCTCGACGATTTCGTGCACAGCAAAAAGGCTACGCACCAATCCCCGCTCTCTCGCTCCATTTCTTCCTCGAATGCGCCAACACTTCTCGAGCAAAGTCCAAAGCGAGCCATCCTCAACGTCTCAAGCTCTATCCAACGAGGTTAAACCTAGAGGCCTAGTGGAACATGTCCTGTAAGACCAACCAAATAAACACAACTAGAGGGATGGAACAAGAAGCTGACAGCAGCTTGCATTACAGCACAAGCATGGATCAAATCGTAAGCTGGGCAAGAAACGGATCAATGTGGCCTCTCTCGTTCGGCCTCGCATGCTGCAGCGTCGAAATGATGCACGCCTCGATGCCGCGCTACGACCAAGACCGCCTCGGCATCATCTTCCGCGCCTCGCCCCGCCAAGCCGACGTGATGATTGTCGCCGGCACCGTGACGAACAAAATGGCATCGGCGGTCCGGCAATGCTACGACCAGATGCCTGATCCGAAGTGGGTTATCAGCATGGGCAGTTGTGCGAATGGGGGAGGGTACTATCACTATAGCTATAGTGTTGTAAGAGGCGTGGACAGGATTCTACCGGTTGATATCTATATCCCGGGCTGTCCTCCCACTAGTGAGGCGCTGTTATATGGCGTGTTTCAGTTGCAGAAGAAGATTCGCAGGACGAAGGTTACGAGGATGTGGTATCGGAAATGATGGGTAGTTGGGGAAAATGGATATATCACCCGTACCTAAGCTGTAATACATAGACTGTGAATGATTAAAGTGATCGCTTAGATATTTCCCAAACCAAACACGAGCAACTCTTGATATGGTGTGGTCCCCCATGATACTTAGCAGCGTCTAGCATGTTCAAGTGATCGCTTTGCACCATGATATATTTGTTAGCACTAGCACACATCCCATGATCATGTTCATTTGCTATGTTTAACTAGACCGGCCACCTGCTAAAACGCAGTCTCACGCGCTGAGAGATTGCAGCACCTTTTGCATATAAGAGGATGCTAGAAAGGAGTGAGGTTGAGAAGATGGAATTGGAAATGAAAATGAAAATGAAAAATCACAAAATTGTGTAGTAGGAGGGAGCAAATTTAGATTTATGAGAATGTGATTGCCATTTGGAGATTGAGGACTAGCTTGGAAGTTCAAAAGAGACATAGTGATAGTGTTCTAGAAGGGGCCAAATTTCCACGAATATGGATTATATATTGTCTCAAGCATCAGGAGAAACAGAGAGATAATATAGAACATCCTGTCTTTGCGATCCGTGTGATCTTGGATATATACTTGGTGATAATTTAAGGGATATACTAGGTTTTTATAACCATACAAGTACGAGTTTATTTTTCCTTCCTCAACTTATGCCTATCCAGCTGCCGCAGACCATTCGCTTGATCTTCAAGCCCCCTTATATTCCATGTCTCGATCCATGAAGTTTCAAACCCCGAACTAGACCAGCCCCTCTTCATATTTCTTAACTCGTCGACCCGCACTTTGTCTTCCCACTCTCGTCTCAGCCATGAATAGTAATGCTAAGTTACCACCGTACTTGAGTATTATGGCTAGCTCTCTCTTCAAAGTGAGTACCTTAGTTTGGCGCGATGGATAGAATAAGTTTAAAGCTGCTAATTCATTTCAGCCCTATTCTTATGAGTTCTTATAATAAAGAGGAAGCATTGTCCCTTTCACATAGAAGCTTAATTACCAAATCTATCGAAAATGGTCTCTGCATAAGGCCGAATGAACGGTTCGCCTTCACGTGGTCGTCGCGCCCCTTTAAATTTGAGCTTGGCATTCCTGTGCCGTGCTTCTGAAGCGAACATGCTAGGGTGCACAAGCGAACCCCTTTCTAGAGCGATCTCTCCTTAGCTACGGTCCTACGGGTTAAAAAAGAACTGTACTCACTGGGTAGGATTTGATTGTAATCACATTCAAAATTGGATTTTTAATTTGTTCTCGATTTCCTCCTAGGATAGTGTATAATATAACTCCTAGGTGATATCTCCGCATCATGTGCTTACCTTCCAACCCCACATTACACCCCTGAGCAAATCCCTGGCGTATGACGTTGAATCTCCTCATGCCCACCCCCGCATGAAATCAGGAAAACAAGGCACGGGACAGACAACATGATGTAAGAATATCTGACTTCATCTATACTCCTGAAGTTCCCATGTTAATATAAATCAATTCTCGACTTCCTATAACAAATTCTGGATTAGCAAAATTAATCCGCCCGCAATTCTTTCAAACTCACGACGCCTTTATTCGCGAAGCCTTAGTCCTACCAACAAACTTCTGGTCAAGTATGTCTTCTTTCTGTACTTCCCCCCTAAAGCTTGGCTGATTGCATCGCCACAGGAAATCTGAAAGCAATCATGTCTGAAAAACAGCAGCAAGTGGTGCAAGAGGAGCAGCAAGGAGGACAAGAAAACAACCAACAACTCCAACATGGCAGCCCCACCCAACAACAATCGATGGAAATGTCTGCTCGTGGAGACGAAAACAGACCTGCCCCGATCAGAGAATCGCGGATCAAAGACCGCCCTCAGAAGGATATGAACGATTCGATAAAGATAAAGATCGAGCTGGATCTCGAGGTCGAGGTACGTTGTCCCCGGCATCGCTGCAAGAAGAAAATTGAGGTCGTCTTTGGAGTGGGCTGATGTTGAGGCCGTGGGCATTTGCAGGTTGATTTGTATGCGAGGGTTCAGGGTGATGTTACTATCGGGTTGATGTGATGTGGACGCACATCTTTGTTACGATATATGGCCGATGGGAGGTGCCGGGACAAGTCCGAAGGCTGCGCAAGTATAAGTTTTATGGTTTGGGGACTTGAGTTAAAGCTTGGATGATACGGATATATGTGGCATGTGCGGCGTTTTTGTGATTTGGGGTGAAGAAAAGCTCTATAGCTGCAACTGTATTTCACGGAAATGATTGGAGGAATCTTGTTTTCCTAATCAAAATGCAAACCCTCTTTATTCCTCTTTAAGATATATTATGACAAGCCATCATCATTATATTCGACTCCAATCGAAAGCAAGTTTGAGGCTACTGTCCTATTTTTTTCCCCTTCATTTTGGTGGTGCTGGTGGTGGCGGGAAAGAGCTAGGCTCAAGTTCTATCAAATCGGCGTTTGGTTTTGGCCTTTTCCTAGGAGACATTTGAAGTGAGTGCTTTAGCTCGTCCCACGTTCGCTTCGCTATAGCAGGTCTGCTTGAAAGTTGCTGGGTATTTGGAGGGGTCGAAAGAGTTTTTCCTGATCTACTATTGAACTCCGGGTAACTTGCGTATGGCTGCGAGATAGAATGGGCTGAGGATATATGATCCGGGACAGGTGACTGAGTAGCATTGTAGACTTCATCGTCTTCCCCAAGCCCTCCAGACATCGTTGTATCTCCGATCATGGAAGTTGGCTCGGAGCGGCTCGAAAAAGAAGAGTCCGAGTCCCTGGGTCTGGTACCAGCGATATCCGCTGATGCTAAACTTGGTGGAGATCCGTCGGAAGGAGATGAATTCGCATTCCGTGAGCTATCGAGATCTAAAGTTGAGGGAAGGCTTTCTCCAATACCACTATCAGGCAAAGAATTCTCATCGTCGGACTCAGGTTCAGATGATTTGCCTCTCACCGGCTTTCCTTTACTTGGCCAATGCCATGGAAATCTCCTACTTCGTCCAATTATGACCGCCCCACCATGGCAGTTGAAAGGCTGTGGGTTTCTTTTCGGTCCCAGGCAGAATTGCGGTAAGAGTACTTGAACTCGATCACAAGTCCCCGCCATCTTGGTGTGTTTACATTCACAGGACTCGAATAACTTATCAGGCTTGTGCCAGTAGATTCCGCTGGCAAGTTCCAAAGGATCCGAGTCACAATCCCCATACTTCAAAGAAATTTCTTTAAGTGTTGCCGTACATGCCACAAGATAGTCCTTTCCCGTTGGTACATGACTCCAGTACTTGCAGAGCTTATTCGAATCCGTTGATGGCTTGATAATTTCTCCAAATCCTTTTCCGAGTAGTATAATTGCTCGAATACTTCTTGTGAAATCTACCCATCCTCGTCCGCTTGCTTTCAATATTGCAACCCGGGGAAGTAGATCATTGTGGCCGTCAACAATGTCTTTAAAACCAAAGCCAATGAGTTTTTCTCGGTCTGTGAAACGTAAGCCAAGAGTTGGTGATGCCATCATTTTCGTCTGGTAATCGTGAATTTGCTCTAGTGTATGGTAGGTCTGTCTTACTAGGTCCTCGTACGTCCATTGTGTAGCTGCATTTCGCACTTGTCCCGACCCTGCAATATCACTGCTAGTTTTCGACTGGGTAGAAGTCGGAATCTCTTCGAATATCACTATATTCCTGTTCTTTGAATTCATCAAAGCCTTCTTGGCGGCGAGTGTTCCATCGGTAGGATCCGCGTGGGTGAAATCTTCTAGTCTGAAGAGATCACTGTCAGAATAGGGACTGGATGCAAGCTGCGTACGCGTCAGGTGGAGGAGGGCGCTTGCGCCATCTACCAACCACCCTCGGCGGTCTTTGGTGTCATATAGGACCACCTTCATGTTCCGTGCAAAGTGGACTTCTTGAGCGTAAGGTCCACCACCCCTGCTGATATATATTGGAGTATCTTGAGTGCCTCTGACAAATGAAGCGCCACCAGTTACGAATTGCCCAGCTACAATGGATGCTTTTTCACAAGCAAAGCCAGCGGAGGCTAAACTAGCACCTGCCCAATCGATATCTTCATATCTGGTTTCTTTTCCTCCTACTAATATGTTAGCATGTAATATAGACAAACATGTCACTAGCTTTCACATACCCGCATGAATTTCCACCGAAGAAGCCCAGCCAAGAAAGTTCCTAGAGCGTTCCAAGCATGTGGCATCAACATCGTGAATTGAAGCACGATGACCCTCGGCGGATAAGTAAGAAATTCTTTTACCGTTTTCGTTGACAAGGAAGTGCCACAAAACGGAGTTCTGGATCCGCTGAGTTGGGTAGAACATTGAAGAACACCCCTTGATTACAAGACCACCGTCGAAGTTTGTCACCCGAGTTGCCTGGCCAAGTCCTGCCATCATGTTGAAAGGGATCTCCAAGCCCCTTTCGCCGTTAAATCGTGCCAATATTGGAAATCCGCGGACAACAATTGGGTTTCGGAACAGACGGCGCCAGCAGGACCCATTTGGCACTTCTCCGTGGGGACTCTGGAGAGTTTGTTCAAAGTTGACGACCTGGAAGGAAAGCTCAAAAGTTGATGATACAGGAGATATGGCAATTTTCGGTGCGCAATAAGCCATTTTATCACCAGAGGGCGCTCCGCGCAAAGCAGCCCCTAGCCATGCCAGTTGTTGCCCAATCTCTGCAATGGCGGGCGCAGTTCCCGTCACTACTGCTACAACAATTGAGCTGTGGATAACAAACTTGATTTCAGTTCCGTCGGTCGTAGTACCTATATGATTATCAGTGACCAAGTTGATTCAATGAAGAGAAATTTGATTTACGCTTATACTTCTCAAGCCCGTTTCCTAATGCCTTTTGTAACGCATCCAGGGTCTCTAGGCCTGTTGTAGGCCACACTTGACGCAGGTATTCGGCACACGTCAGTGCCTGGGCATCTATTCCCGAACCTACAAGCGTGATAAGAGTAGCAAGTTGAGGATACTCCTGATCGGCATAATGCTCATTGAGAAAATCCCTTATGTTCCAGCGAATTAAAAACGCTTTTGAAAGTATGTGGCGATGACCACGTTCAGGATTCGAAGAACTCAAAACCCTGACTATCTCCTGTCGGATGTTCTCGAACACTGTATCTACTCTGCTAGTGAGTATTATTTCAGCCCTTACTCTTCCGAGTAACCACTGATAGCCAGGGCCATTGGTGAGGAACTTCCAAGCCTCTGGATAGTGAGATATTGCGTAGTCTTCGATCTCTTCCTGTTCGTGCTCTTCATTGGCATAGCTCGATAGGCCATCACTAAGCTGTGGTATTTGTGGTATGGGCGCCATCCAAAGACGCATCTTCTCCTCCACACTAAGGACTTTCTGTGCTCTCCAAAAACACGTCGCCTCGTCTATCTCGTCATCATCCACGTCTTCCTCGGCATCCCCAGAATAGACTTTCATGCATTTTTCAAGCAAATTTGCAATGCGACTGAAGATACAGGTTAAAACGATTTTTTATGGGATGATAAACCCTCAACTGCAATAAACTCGGTGGAGCTAAGGCAATTAGAAACACGTACCATCTGTAATGGCGAACAAACGTTGCAGCATCTCTTTCCTGTCTGGAATGGGCGTTTCCTTGACATCTTATTGCAAATTCTCTCAGAATCTCTTCCAGTGCATCTCGCAACTCTTTTTGGTCATTCCGATTCCCTAACGCTCCGGAAAGTTCGCGGATCAATTCGCGCGAGAAGGCTGCAGAAAGCTTTTCCTTAACATCTTCGGGGACATTAAGCTCTTGGTTGTCAGTGTACATAGTCTGGGAATCATCTTGGTCTTCGTCTTTGTTTGCTTCATGCTCCCATCCCATGGATGCATAACCGGAGTCAGTGGCCACTGTCTGTGGGTGAGGCACGTTTGAAATGTGAGGCTCAGGGGTGGACTGATGACTGTCAAATTTATCACTGAAATTATTTGGGTATTCAGTGACTGTTTCTTCCTCGGCGGTACTCATGGCAGCCAATTGAGTCATCGACGCAGCAGTCGTATATCCAATACCGGCCAGTGTGCTTGCTTCCCGTTCGATATGAGGGCTAAGATTTCCCGATGTAGAATCGTAGTGGATAGCATTCGGAGTGTAATTGCTTTCGACAGCAATATCTCCTTTTTGCGATTTCGTAGACTTGGGTGGCTGCCGCATACATGATTCTTCCTCCGGGTAGGCACTTTCAATCTGAAGACCACTGAAAGATGTTCGTGGGCCCTCCGCAATTTCTGTGGTTGGCACTGGAAAATCGCACATTGGAAGAAACTGTTGACCAACTGGGGAGATGTGGGGCGAAGAAGCAACGGGTTCATCTGAATATGTTTTCAGTGATCCTTTCAGCTTGTGACCCGAGTTTCCTTTCCTCTCGACATCTGTGACCTCGAATTCGTATGTTTCGAGATCTTCTCCATATCGACGTCCTCTTGATGGTCCCTCTAGCCTCTGTGACAAAACATCTCTCAGTCGCGCATCATCTTTATCTTTGTCAATATGATGAAGTCTAACATGTCTAAGTGAGCATCGTTAGTTATAATGGCTATAAGTTTGAGAGGAAGAACGAACCGTTGCAAGTTATCCGCCCTTGGATAAATGTGATATCTATCAGGGCAGAAGGGGCACAAATATCCTGGGGGTTCATGCACAAGCCAATGTCTGACCATTTCGCTTTTTCCTTTGAAAACCTTACCTCCATTACTACGAGGACAACCTTTCACACTGCAATAATACGGACCACCGGTACTGTGTACCCTCCTATGGGAGTTCAAGAGGTACTGTGTTCGGAAAGGCTGGGCCATACAGCCTGTAAAAGTGCACTCGAAACCGCTTAGTCTTGGGTCTTCTATTATATCATCAATACTAATCGGATTACAAAGTGGCGTTGTACTCCGATGTTCATTAGGCGACTGCGGTGGGGAACCGTGGCGGGCTATAGACTGCCCTGCCATCGAAGTCAGTCAGAGGTATAATAGATACGGCCTGTTCATACCTGGTCGACAACAGACCGAACAGCGTTGAAATAATTATGTCTGAAAGAAACTCACCATCTTCTCCCACTAATCCATCCGTCTCCCTACTCCCTGCAACCCCAACTAACTTGTTCATATGATGGTCCCATTTTTCATCTAGCGATGATGGTATATCGTTTTTAAGCTCGAAGTCATCATCATCTGCAGGGGCTTCGACGTCCCCTATTCCGGGCCACGGATTCTGTTCCACCCCGTCGATATCGTAGTCATATTGCTCACTCAATTCTTTCGACGGAGCTCCCAGAGATGAACTATCAGGATATAGATCTGGCTTTACAGATTCCAGCAGAGCCCAGGATCGGAAAGCAGCGTCTCTTGGAGAATAGTTACCGTCATAAAACGTCTTCCATAGTGTCTTAGTACTCTGAG